>JABAKD010000003.1:3911321-3959869 GCA_012845835.1 Undaria pinnatifida
CCCCCCCCCCCGCCCCCAATAATATACTGGTGCCAAAACCGTCAGATTTATCCCCTCGAAAGGATTTATAGCTTACATGCACAAATTGCCCCTTTCCCCCCCCCCCCCCCGCCCCCCTCCAAACCCGCTCGCTTTTGATCAAAACCAGGCCCCCCCTTTGCCTTCACAGCAGTCAGATTTTGTCCCCCTCAGAAACGGGTTTTATAGTTTCCGCGCACAGACTGACTAAAATCATCCTGTTGACCCTGATAGCTACACTGTAGCTGTAAGGGGAGTCGCCGACCTATATCCTTAATGAGGACACACAACTCGTAATGCGCGCGATCGCAGTATCACACACAGCTTGCAAAGATGAGTTTCGACGAAATCTTCGATCTCACAGCTGGAGTGTATTTTAATTTTTATAATATGTTTGACTCTGATCCCATACCAGAATTCGAACTATTTTTGTTTTCATGGCATGCCGATTTGCCTGGTGGTGTTGTCTCCCGAAATTTCAACCCAATAGAAAGATGGTCTCAAAAAGGGCGCATCACTGCCCCAACACACTACTAATACGTAGCAGGCATTTTATGTTTAGTACATACCAGGGGACGTGGTATCGTTTAATGCGAAGAACACCCAAACACTCGTTGATGTGTACTCGGGGGAATGTATATATTTGTCAGTTGGCTGGCACAATCCCCGACACGTTTGTTTGGCGGGAAACTTGTACATGGAAAACTGTTTGCTGTGTGGTTGGGTGCCGATCCCCAACAACAAATGCCTGACAAGAGCTCTCGACACGTGCCACGGTAGGGCAACCGGCTTTTTCTAATGCTCCTCGCATGAACTCTGTACGAGCCTCGCGCTAAAGGTTGCTTCGGATAAAATACGATGATAGTAGTAGAGTGCAGTCCGATGAACACCCACACATTCACGTGGCGTAATTGTCTTATGCGATCGTATAATGAACGGGTTTGGCCCTGGTACTAAAGCTAGCACTAAGGGGAGTCTCCGACTGCTATCCTTCACTGAGGCACATAACACCCCGTAACACGCGCGAGAGGCGTATCACACGCAGTGTTTTCGGAAATATGAGTTTTCGACGAACTCATCGATATCACAGGTGTACTAGTGCTTTTTCATGTTTATACTAACCTCAATTATACACGGGCCACACAAAACGGGAAAACATCGATCGATTTTGAGCACCTGGTGGTAGAGGTTCCTAGGTAAGGAGTGCTGCGTGAAACAGGATGGCCCAAACGTGTTACCTCTCTCCCAGCACGTGTATTGTTGCTCCTATGTGCGTAGTGACTGTCGCATCCGCTGAAGTCTCGTACGTTTCTGGAGGCGAGATTACAATCTCCAACAACAGCGTTCCCCTAGTTGCGGTGCCATCTCGTAACCTGGCGTCGCGACCGTTTTCGGACGTGAGGCTCCCGTACTAAGCGAACGTTGCTAAGAAGACTACGATAAGTAAACCATCGGAGTGTCACTTGGAAGCCCGCGATCACCATTCGGGTTCGTTTGTTGCTGTAACCCGGGTTTCAGGCTGCCGATTATTGCTTCAATATCTGCTCTCGAACCACCCTATGTTAGGATAGGGCCTTGGAAGGCCTGTAATTACCGCTCCGATAGGTAATACACCGTTTTGGTATGATATGATGGCGTTTTGCATGATTCGGGACAGTCAGGAGAAGGAGAGACTTGTGCCTCCCGTCCCAGTTGTCTTGACGATCCTGAGGAAATAATTCAAGCTGCTTCTCTTCCGCGTCTGAGCTATAAAATGAGTAACACCGAGGATATGCCCACTTTGTTTGGTCGATCTGCAGGGATACTCTTTGTCTCACCCCTGGCAACTTCACAAATGGAGTCGTCTTGCAACGGACTAAGAGTAGTAGTGGCGTTCTCCCGTCTAATGTATGCTCGAACTGGGGTTTTAGTTTCATAGCAAGCTTAGACCATATTTTTTCCTTGGATCTGCCTTTGCTTCCTTCGGATGTCATCTCAAACGAGAGAATACGCTTCACCTCCCAGCGGTGACCCCAGCAAGAGTAAGACAGCAGGGGTCTGTGGCGTCTGGGGACGATCCTTTTGCATATTCACGGGTTTAGTACTTATACGTAGGCATGCATGTTCTTACGTGAACCGCAACATGTAACCGCTTTTGGGAACGTCGCCGACTACGAGGCATGATTCACTCTGTTTTCTCTCCTCTTGATAGATCTTGGTCCATCTACCGAGCCGGGAGTTGCGGCAGTGCTGCCCCCCGGGCTCCTGCTGAGTTCAGGAGTGTAGGTGTGTCGTGATGTGCGTGGCGTTGTTCTTGTTAAGACACCACAATACGATCGTATTTTTCACAGATCCGTGAAGAGTTGTGAGAGCTGCACACCGGCCTGGGGGATCCAGCGCGGTGCGTTTTGAGGGACACAGATAAGCCTGGACGTCGTCCCGCCACTCCCTTGAGTAAACGTCGTGGCCTGGAGAACCTCCCGCTGCGTGCAGAGAACAGCAGAATTGGTCGTTTGGAAGGTGTCCCCCCACCTTACTGGAAAGATCACCTCAGCGAAAAAAAAACGGAGAGCAACAAAAAGCAAACACGAGCACAAGGTAGGACGTAGTCTCGCCGCATCGGCAATCCCGCCGCCTGTAATCTCGCCGCCTCGTCCACACCCCGCACGGAGGCACACGCCGGGATCACCGCCACGGTACACCGGTGACGACAGATGGGCCCGGCCGTTGCAGGAGGATCGCGCCGACCAGGGACGGACGAGCGTCGCCTACCAACATGAACACGTCCGGTCGCCGCCAGACACGGGCCGAGGCCTCCGCTCGGCTCCCAATGCCAGTGGTTCATCAGCTGCAGCGGAGCTCATCCACGTACTCATACCCAAGACCATCACTCCACGTTTACCGGCATCTACCCCGGGTGCTTGTGAATATTTTGTACGTAAGTAGGGTGAGTACACGTAACAAGGCCCTGCTTTAGACGGGGGTATCATGATGCGAAGCTGTAAAACAGAAAACACTATCGCCACGTCTTCCATCCAAGTAGCTTCCCCACTCCCCGCGTTCAGTATATCAGAGATGCCGATCTCTTAGAGAGTTTACGCGCTGTGGTTCGGCCTTACAGTAGTGTCAGCGAGGTGGCCACGTATAGTCGCCAGCAGGTACCAGCCGTCAGCTCCTCCACCCATCAAACCGACTGATGTACACCGCCATGTAATGGCCACGTAGGAAGCCAGTTGCCGAAGCCAACTGCTAGTCCTTACTCACAGATACGGGTACCATGTATGGGACATGGATCTCGGCCTCTTGCAAGCCGTTCAGCAAGGTATTTGTCGACGCCCACCGACCGCACCACTTTCGAGAAAGCGTCCGAAACAGAATGATTAACGACACGCCGATGGAAAATTCTGAAAATCTATGCCGTCGTGTTAGGCATCCGACTGTAATATGGCCTGGCATACATCGCGTCGTCGACCATGCCATCTACGACACCAACGGCCACGGCCGCGGTGGCAGAGGTCGCTCCGTTGGGGAAGGCTCCGAACACCGGGAGCGGTACGAGCGTCCGGGGGCGCCGGGCCCCTCTGGCCCCGTTCGCGATCACCCGCGAGTAAGCACATATAGCGGGCCTCCGGATGACATCCTCTTCAACGAGTGCTCCCCTTACCCACTCACAGGGCATCTCGAGCCACAATATTGGCCTGAATACTCGCATCTACGACCCGATCACCAGCCCATCCGAGTGCGAACACACACCTTCCAGCCCCGGGTGGGGTGCAATCCGTTCCCACGGCGCCTGGCCGCGTGGAGGACGGGGCCCCGGTGGGTGCTGGAGGGGCTTAGGAATTGTCCGCTTCTTTTGCGATCAATTCTCGGGCTGGAAATCTGGGAGCGCGTCCGGGCTGGTCCAATGTGGCCGGGAGTTCCGCTGGAAGTGATTCTCCGGGGTGCCTACTGCGATCCTTCAGTGATGCATGCAGGAATCCCAATGAAAAACGGGGAATCCTGGCTCAGCGTTCGGGCGGCCGTGGTCCCGCATCCCGCCGAGTAGCTCGATTGGAGACTGATCAGCCCGAACAAGCCGAGATCCTGGGCCTCGGGAAAACTGCGATTTTATTCCCATTGGAGTGGAGGAGCACGAGCTGGAGGCAGAGGCGTTTCCTGGCGGCAACTCTAGAGGTAACGCAGTGAGTCGAGTACTGGCAGCCATGGATGCAAAGGGCACCCGTCCAGATGCAATGGATGGTCCAGTACGCCTCCGTCCGTCGGGAGTAGACAGTGGACCCGGAAGAGAAGGTCGGGTCCTCCTGGATACTGGTATTCAAATCAATGTTCGCCAAGCTGCAAGCGAAGTACCCCTTGTAGTACCCCTTGACCGCCCTCCTCATTCAAAGCACGTTTTCCGTCGTGCTGACGGGCCAAGCAATCGCGCAAGCCGTAGGTACTACTGAGCCTCTGAATGTTACTGTTATTAATGGGGTTGCCGGGCCAGTTCAGTTATCGCGCATCGTGTTTACCGTTCTCGAAGGGGACGACGATCTACTCTGGCCGAGACACCCCACCATGGTCGCCAAACTCGGCACCGACGTCGAAAACATTCTCACCAGTCTGCTCCAATGTAGCCGAAGGCGACATCCGATGCGCCATCACGTCTTTGGCGGCAGCTCGTGGGGCTAATGCCGATCCAGACCCGTCTGCGACCCTCCTAACCGACCGGTCACCGCCGCTGATTGGCGCTCCAGACGAAGAGATGCAAGAACGCGTTCGCCTCCGGCAACAAGGTGTGGATAAAGCTGCCCAGGAGGGAATGGGTACTGAAGCTTTGGCCGACCTGGCCCAGGCGTTGTTAGCGGACTTCAAAGGGAGGTTTCGGACTGGTCTGCGAGTGGAAGATCCCCTGTGGATGTGCCGCCTATGAACGTCTAGCTTCGGCTGGGTGCACGCCCCGTCCATGTTCATGTGCGACGTGGTGGCCATGACAATGCGGGATTTATAAACAATATCGTTCCTATTTTAGTCGCTGCTGGGATGGCGGTACCGGCTTTGGGATTGCTGTATGTGAAGCCATCATCCATAAAACTGAAGGTACAGCCTGACAGTCGGAGCGCCTGGAACATGGATTGTGCGCTGCAGGCCGGGAATCACCGCGTCGAGGAAGCTGCCACTTCCGGAGGCTCCCCCCTGTTCGGATCTGCCGAGAAGTTGGCCGACAATAACCCGGGGCAGCACCGTGTGGTCATGGACTACAGCGTTGTCAACTCGCACACGGAGCCGGATCCGTATCCCGTACCACTGTTGCACTAGCAGGGCCTCTTCCTCACGGGTCATCCCTATTATGTGTCCCTGGACGTTTACAAGAGGTTCTGGCGTCGCTGCACGAAGACAGCCAATAATTATTCACTTTCATAACTCCGGAAGGCGTGTCAAAGCCACGGTGAATACCGCAAGGGTGCTGCAATGCAACATCCCATTTCGTGGGGGTCGCGAAACATGTTTTAGGACCACTAATCGGATAACTATGCGTCGTTTACGCTGATTTTGTAGTAATATTTGCGCAGCCTGGGCCGGAGTTGGCTCTGCGCGCGCGAACGGTGCTGGGGCATCTGCAACGCCGCGATTTATATGCATCAGCGGAAAAAACGTATTTCATGCCACGGAAGTTAACTGGTGCGGCAAGCTGTATTCTGCATCGGGGGTGAGGCATGACCCTGCACGCATCCGGAAACGGGAGGTGAGCTGGAGCATTTTTTAGCTGCTGTGAACTGGATGGGCACGCATCTGCCTACTCTAGCAAACATGAATGCCCCACTCTTGGGCTTGTTGGAAACTTTGCTCCAGAACGTAAGTCGACGCACCAAGCGCGTTGCCACTACCAAAACAATTACGCCCGCGAAGTGAACGACTGACTATCAGCAGGCGTGGGTGCGGGTGAAACACCTTCTGGGAGAATTCGTCACTCGGGCGCAGCCGTGTGCAGGGCATGTGCTTATGGTATTTACAGATGCCTCCAATATCCACTGGGAGGCCATGGCCGCGGAAGTGCCCGAAGCCGATCTGTGGTCGGGCGTCCATTCGTGTGAAATGCAAAACGCCTCCCTTGCTTTTTTGTGAGTGGGTCATCCACGAATTCTAAAATACGCTGGGCTACCCTGGATAAGGAGGCTTTCGACATTGTGGAAGCATTCCGGAGGCTGGAGTGGCTGCTCTGGTTGGGACCAGTTATCTGCCCTGACCATCGGAAGCTGATATACATCTTCAACCCGCAAACCGCTGTGTCAAAACTACTGAGCAAGGCAACCAGCCAGTGTTTGCTCACAAACCGGGCTACATACCTTGAAATGTTTCGATGCTTGATCCGGCCTATTGCCGGTACGGTAGTCCTGTGGGGTCACCTTCTTTGGCGTTACGTTATTCAGGGTGTTCAGCTACAGTATGCTCCCATGTAAGCGGACGATGGAAACCTGGTCAACGGCACAGACAAAGACGGATATACGGCGTTCGGCACAGGAGCGTTGTGGACTCCGGATGATGCAAAATACCTCCAATTGCGCCTACTGGTCTGCGCCCACTGTGGCGAGGCCGGACATCCCAGAAAGGACGCCACAATGGACAGGCTGCGTCCTGCATGTTACTAGACGCGAATTTAGCAGGACGTGGGGACGCTCGTAGATGGCTGCCTTAACTGTATGGGTTCTCGCGGAGGGGGGAAAAGTCCAGTGCCCCTTCGGAGAGACGACCCACGGAACTGAGGTGAACTCGTGCTTGCGTTTCGATTAATTTATACATCGGAATCGGAGTTGAAAAAGTTCAGCAGATTGCAAAAGCACGAGTCAATGTAAGAAATACACTAGGCGGTCGCCAGAGCGATGATGAGCAAGGTACACGGGTCGGGGGAAACCAGGGCCGAGAACAAACCCTTCCTGCAGAAGAAGACACGAGATACAAATTTGCAATGAAGGAGGACATCACGGGTTTCGCTATGTTAGCGCCTGCTTCCGCTGCCAAGACGCTGAAAACGCGGCGGCGGGATTGCCACGTTGGCGTACCACCCTAGGGATCCCGTCCGTTCTTGTTCCGGTCAGTGACGCAGCCAGCGTAAGCCGCCTGCTAGCCAAGCCTACGATTCTTGTGGGCGTGGATCAATACTTTTCTGTGGCAAGTTCGCCCTGGACTAACGGTACGGTCGAGAACGCTATGAAATAAATTTTGCGCGTGTTGAAAGCCTAGCCGGTTGAATATCGCAGCACCGTGACGTACTGGGAGCATTTTATGCCCATGGCGCAGTGGGCCTTAACCTTCTCGTACGCGCGCGCGTTTGAGATGCTCGCCGTACAAGGCCTGGTTTGGCCGTGAGCCAACAACCCTGCTTGCGTCTCTGGTCCGCGACCAACCCACAGTCGTGGATCTGGTCCCTCTCACCAATGACGCTGTCAGAGCCACGGTCGGAGATCCGGCTGTTGCTGTGGACGCCATACATAAACAGGTGACACACCGCGTACAGACCGTGCGGGCTGCCAGCAGGCTGACTGAGAGCGAAGGGGTGTTACCGAACGTTGCGGTAGTCGACTACGTTATGATGCCGCGAGTGCGACCGCCAGGGAAAACGTCGAAAATGATGACCACGTGGACGGGGCGGTGGCGGGTATCCAATGCATCAAGCCCGCATGTCTACCAAGTCCAGGACATTGTTAGCGGCAAGGTCACCATTGCCCGTGTCGCGAGGCTCAAGTTCTACAAGGATACTTCGCTAGGAATTGCCGAGTATGTCCAAGAGACGTTCCAGTACCTGTTCAACCAAGAGGAATTCCACATCGAAGAGCTGCTTGGTATTAGGCGCGCCCCTAATCGGGTCTACGAGGAGTTGGTACAGTGGAAGGGCTTTTCGGAATCCGAGAAATCGTGGGATTAGCTACTCCGTACCGCGACGCCCCTACCTACTTTTAAAAAAAACTAACAACCCTTCAGCTTTCCCTAACTACCAGGAAGGCAATCCCTTGACGTCACGATATTCACATTAGCTCTGGCGCAGGAGCGCGGTTGTCGCCGTCTCCTGGTGGTAACGTGGTGCACTGAGTTACTTATGAATCGCTATATTGAGGCGAAGACGATACGGTCACACGATGACTGATCGTTTACGTTTAACATATGTTCACGTACTGCTGTGCTTCTTTTGATTTGGTGGAGATTTCGGAGGACCGATCCGAGCACGGCATCCAATTGTTAGTTGATAAGAATATTTTCAATGGTTGGATGTATGTGTCGCTTAAGATGCCGTCATTGTTGCTCTCAAGGTGGCCAATGAGATATCGTGTGTGTTTGTCGCGTGCTGGTATGTGTAATAGAAAAAACATCTGCTCAGTAGGTTGCATACATTTGTGGCAATTTTGCTTCCGTCTTATTGTGCACTCATATTTCCAGGCTTTTAAGGCGGCTCTGGTCAGTTCGTTGGCTGAGAGAACGAACCTCAAAAAATTTGCGACAAAAAATTGTGCCTTTTTGGTGGCATTAAATATTCAGATATCTCGCGGTTGTATACTGCTTGCTTTTGTCCTAGATTTTACCTGCACGCCGTACCTGTTTTGTAATATGAAATATTTTTCTGTTGGGGGGGTAATAGATTAAGTGTAATATTCTACGAGCGAGTAGCTTCTGATGCATACTTTTTAGGTCATCTTTTTGGTTCCTCATCTGGGTGAAACGTTAGGGAGGAGGTTTGGTGTTAATCTGCCGTGCATATTTCGTCTGTCCCTTCCTTTTTTTTTGTCAAGTTTCTCCAAGTCCCTTCGGGCCTATGGGTTACTTTGAGGGGGTGATGTGGCGTCTGGGGACGATCGTCTCGCATATCCACGGGTTTAGCACTGATACGATAGCACACATTTTCTTACGTGAACCGCAACATGTGACCGATACTGGGAACCTCGCCGAACTACGAGGCACAATTCACTGTGTTTTCTCTTCTTTTGATTGTTCTGGGTCGATTTACCGAGCCGGGAGTTGCAGCAGTGCTGCCCCCCGGGCTCCTACTGTGTTCATGGTGTAGGTGTTATGCTGCACGTGGCGCTCTTCCTGCGAAGACACAATAGGTCTCCTGGTAGTCACTGTGCGCGTGGCACATGGACGACACCTTTAGACATCGCGTAGAAGACGCTCCGCACCTCGGAGCTTTGCTCCACCTGATACCCAAGACGCTTCATCTCGGAGTGACACTCCTCGAGAACTCAGGACGACTTGTTTGCTCTGCACAAGCCTCAAGACCACCGTGGTCCCCTTCATCTCCGGGTTTGCCCCGAACTCTGCTAACCCCGAGCTCTGCTTGATTCGTGGCCTTCGTGTCGGATCTGGACTGGGTCCTCAGTGACGAAGAAAGCCCTTGAGGGACTTCATAGGACCTACAAGCTACGGTAGGGTGGTCCCATTCGAACTTTGTTTTTTCGGTGGCTTGGGGTCATCCCCCCCTGTTCCTTGCGGTCATAGAGGCTTTCGTGCAGTTATAATTTGTCGATATTCGCCCGTGCCAGGGTGGCCAGGGTCTCGGGCCGCTCTGTTTGGCCTTTCCTTCCGAAAAACCGGAAATGTTCGATGGGAAGGTTTTCAATGTTGTTATATTTTCCAGTTCATTCTCGGCTACATACAGAGTGCACTCTAGCCTCATGGCCCACGCTCTAGGGATATTTTTCTCCGAGCATCACGAAGACGATGGCAGTCTTAACTACAGTATACGTGCCCACCTCGCAATACGTTCACACGTGTTATAACGCCCGACACGCCCACGACCGCCCACGTGACGACCTTGATCGATGGATGTTTTGAACAGGTGTCACGGGCCATCGAAGGGGGTGCACCTGGACTTGCGGCCTTCACTCTCCTGTTGCGCATGCTGATGACGCACGTGGCCCGGGTGGACACGGTGGAGGGCTACAGCAAGTTACATTATTGTGGAGTGTGTGATGGCACGCCCTTTTTTCTGCTATTTCAGTCGGAATTTTCGTCTGCTAGTGTCGACAGTTACGGAGAGCGAGCACGCTTTGGCTCCGGGGACAGATGTGGTATGGGAGCTGGTTTTGATGGCGGTGAATGAGCGGTTTCCGACTCTTATGCCGACGTTGTACCCTGGTTTGAAGGCAACGGGCCCGAGGCGATACGTCTCGTGGGATGTTATGTGGAGGACGCTGAGTAACCTGACTGATAATAAGGCACCTGCCGTCAACCGCACAAAATGTTTTCCTCCGCCCGTTTGTTCAACGGGAACGTGGTCATCTGCCCCGTCGGGACTCTGGTTCGCCGGTCATGGGCGCGGCCAGCGCCGAGTGCCGTCCCAGTCTCTTTCATAGCAGACGGGTTCGAGCCATCATCCCATTGTCATGCCCATCAATAATTTATCTGGCCTTTGGCTTGATCAGACACCCAAATACTGGCCACTAGAAAAAACATCATTATGCAGAGGCTTTTGCCGTTAGTACCTCGTTCAAGACCGACGACCCTCCCCTTTGCAGCGGTCTTCTTTCACCCTCAGCTCGCCCTACTACCTTTCGAATAAGCTGCGGGCTTTGCTTCAACAGCCGCAAGTTGACTGTTGACTACGACTGCTTCAAGCATTGTAGGCATTCGTTCATTAACGCGGGCGGCAGTTTCAACCCTGAACTTGGCCAACTTCGCGACGGCAATGACGCGTACCGACGTCTAACGCAGGACGAGCAACCGCCGCGATGGCGAATATTCTCGCCCAGCCATAAGTCTAATACTCGCAATCTTTCACATCAATCCCAAGGGCATCACCAGTATTAGGGCCGGGTAAACCGTCACAATGGTAACACATACAAGTCGGATCACCGTGGTGGTATCCCGCCCTCGCCCGCTTCTTCTTCCCCCGCCCTTTCTCTTGGAATGCGCCGTACAGCCGCCCACATCCCTGGCGGAACCCGAACGCGCGCCAGCCTGGTACATTCCGCATTGGCTATTGACAGCTCGACGGCGGTACGACACACCCGGCCCGTCCGCCGACGGCACTGCCGGGGATACCTCCTTTTGTTTTACAACATTCTCGTGTACCTGTTGCCAGCCTGTCCAGCAACGCAGCACGTAATGCCTCTGTCAAAACCCCACGGGCTCTTAGGTCGTCTGTTGACGATTCTCACGACGTGGTACCGGCGGCGGGAACCAGCGCTTCGAGCGCGGTTCCCCTCAGCCAGGTCAACTTTCGACGATGAGAATGCGCGCCTCCAGCGCCGTTCCCCCGGACACGACCCGAGGTCAGCGAAATGAACCCGCTCCTTTCAGCGCTGTTCCTTTTATCCGCGGCATAAATTTGACAATGGGTGTACGCGCTCTTAACGCCGCCCCCATCGACCATGGCACGGGAGCCTGCGCTTTGCGTGCCCCCCAAAGGCACGCGTCGCGCAGCATAAGGCTGCGGTGACGGCGCGTCGACGTTTTAGGCGAACGTGTTCACTTCCCCTTTTACCTGACCATGCGGTGGCGCTCCGTTTGATGTGTGCAAACCCCAACCCTAAAACACCGTGTCCTGACCACGAGGCGGCGGTCGGTTTGAGGTGTGGGAAGGCCAACACTAGTTAAGCCGCCGAGATCTTGTGCAAGGCTCGATCCGGTGCTTCCTCGCGATAGGAACGGGCTCTCTATCCCTTTTTCCATCAAGGAGGAGTCGATAAGATTAGCTACCTCGTCTGCATTCACCAAGAGACCTAACGGAAAAGAGCCTTCTCGGGTAGACGTTTTGTTGCCACCTGCCCGAGCCCCGTTGCTAAAGAAGCCCACAGGATTTGCTGGCCCTGCTTCATCTTCAAGCATGCTGACCCACGTGCATCAGGCGACGTCTGCCCCGCTGGTACAGGACGGAGATCGGGCACCAGGCGATGGGCTAGTGGGGACGCCACGACCTCCAGCCCGATGAACTGGACGATGTTCCCGTATATTTACGGAATATTCGCGGCTCTCGTAACGTTTAACCTATTCAGAGGCCCCTGCTCTATTCGGGCGCAGTTGAAACACTTTCTTGCGGTTTTTCACTAAAGAACGAAGAGGCCCCGACGCGAGAAACCATGGGTGAGTTCGGACTCGCCTCGTGCTCCCGACGCCCGCTGTTCCCAGAAAACGACACTACAGGCCCCAGGTGCCGACGACTGGTGTTCCCAGAAGGGTACATTGCAGACACAAAGATCTAACGAAAGCTACCGACGGATTGGCACCGTCGGTTTCGTACTCTTTTTCGGCCGCAGTTAGCGCGGATTCTTGCGAGTAGCCGCCACCGAGTAAAGAGTACCCGAAGCGAAAACCACGGGTTCAGACTCGCAACATGCTTCTGAGGCCTGGTGTTCCCAAAAAGGGACACCACAGGCCCAGAGGTCCGAGGATTAGTGTTCTCAGATGGGGAAAATGCAGACCCAAGTGCTCCACGCGGCTACCGGCGGGTAGGCACCGTCGCCCTTTGACCATTGTTCGAGGAATTTAGAGCGGAGTTTTTGTTTTTCTGCCAACGAGCGAAGACGACCCGAGCAACCGCGGGATTCCGGTTCGCATCGTGCTCTGGAGGCCTGGTCTTCCCGAAAGGGGACACACTACAGGCTCAAAGTGCCGAGGCGGGGTGTTCCCGGACGGGGACATTGCACGCCCATGATACCAGCACGGCTTTGGACCTTCTCTCTAACACTACAGACAAAGTGAGGTGTTGCTCTCGTGATCCCCGTCGTCCTTTGTCGTGTGGACGACGCGTCATATTCTTGTGCGGGGCAGTATATGATCGCCGAGAAGGCCAGGATTTTGAAAGACCACCAAGCGGTGGTGCTGCTCATGTCGTCGCCTGACCCAAGCACACATACACGCATGGGTTGACGCATGCGCAATATTGACTTCACGCTGTGTGGGACAGGGAGAAGAAGCGAAACGCCGAGTTACCTGGCACCTACACCAAGTTCACGCAGAATCCATCCATTAAAAACACCTTTTGAGCACTGGCAACAAGCGTTTGGTTGAAGCCAGCCCTCTCGACCCAGTGTAGGGCATTGGTCTCCAGGTGGATGATCCCAGGACCGACGACCCATGCCAGTGGAGAGGGAAGATATTTGCTGGATGCTGCACTTTTTGCCGCTCGCGAAGCAATTCGCGAACGTGAGACCGGGTCAACGCACACGGTCTCCCCTAGTCGGTTTCGCACTTGAACTGCAAATGCAGGGACCCAAGAAAAAACGTCAGGGCCGCGACCACACCGTTAACAGCGACCAGCGCTCGCCAGGATCCTCTTTCGGACTTTTCGACTAATTTTTCGGACCCGCCGGCCGACTAAAAGCTGTGTGTAAAGGTTTGGAGATGGCTTCTGGCGTTGGCCTTAAACTTGCGCTGTCAGAACGCGGCTCCTGTCTCGTCGGGGGTAATGTGACGCTGTACGGCGTTTCGTTCATAACCAAAATCGCGTACATCAGCCGAGCAACGCTCGGCCCAGAGAGGCATTGGATTCCTCTTCATTTGGAGACCGACAGCATTGTTTGGGTTCTCAAACGCCTCCGAGGGTACGTTTGGGGAAAAGAGTTCCGCATATTCGCCGGCCACAAGGCACTGGAGGGCATGGCAAAGTTGGGACCCGCAATGCACGAGTTCAGCGGTAGGGTGAGTTCTTGTGCGACTCTCCTTTCTGAAAACCAGGTTAAGATCGTGGCTTAGGCGGGGAAGTCGTTTGTGGGGCTTCTTTTAGCAGTGGCTCGGGATCACTTTCAACAGTGGCTCGGGGTCATTCGCGCGAGAGACCCTTCTATTCCTTTTGTTGTCGGAATCTTTCATACCGTTTTTTTTAGTGTTTGGATTGTGAAACCGGCATTGGACACGTCTATTGCCACGCCGTCTCAAACTAGTTGCCTATTTTTACAGCGTTTTCTCGTCGAGGTACGGAGTTACTCGGGCGAGTGGTAAAAAATTACTATTGATAGAGACAAAGGGGGTACCCCCCCTCCAGTACATAGCGTACCATGTCCTCAACTAAGACACAGAAGCGTTGTTACCCTACACGCATGTATAGCCTATGTATGCTTGTCGAAAGTCATATTTATTTTCCCGTGCCCGCTTTTGGTAGTAGTAGCACTACGAAGATCCATTGTTAACAGGATGAAATGACACAAAAAGAAAAGCATGGCCACCTTTCAGGCGAGCTCTCTTATATGCTACGGCCGTGTTCGATTGAAGCTCTGTTTACCCGCTAAGACCAGCCAACAAAATACACTTGCGTCAAAGGCAAATAAAACGAGAACGGGTGGTTCTTTGGTTCTTTTTTTTTTAGTAATTCATCCTGCTAACAGTGGATCTCCGTAATAGTAGTAGTGGTAGTAGTTATAGTTGTTGTTATTGTTGTTGTTGTTGTTGATGTTGTTGTTGTTGTTGTTGTTGTTGTTGTTGTTGTTGTTGTTGTTGTTGTTGTTGTTGTTGTTGTTGTTGATGTTGTTGTTGTTGTTGTTGTTGTTGTTGTTGTTGTTGTTGTTGTTGTTGTTGTTGTTGTCGTTGGTGTTGTTGTTGTTGTTGTTTTCGTTGTTGTTGTTGTGTCTCGGCACATAAACTCTTGCACAAACCAATCTGGAGTCCGTGCAGAGCGGCAAGTCGTTTTTCTCGTTGTAAAAATCAAAGAAAAAACAATCAGAATGGCACGAGAAAAATAAATAAAACGCAACAACCGCCAAGCACCAAGTAGCAACAAACAAGACGAAGCCACCCAACAAACGAAGGAAGCACAACAGTCAGTCAGCAACTAGTAACAAAACAGATGAAGCAGTCCCTCCAACTTCGGCGGGGTGGGCTGGCAGTTGAATGGCCTACTGTAAGAAGAGTATAAGCTTTGACGCATGGCCTGTCACCTGCTCATTGTTTCTGACGACGGTGGTTCCCATGGCGTCATCATCACCCACCACGTACTGGTTACAATGAAACGAAGCTAACCAATAAACCAACCGAATCCACAGCAGACACCACACACCAGCCGGCGTCGGCGAAGCACCCATCCTCTGCAGAGATTCCATTTTACCCCAGTGACGTCACTATTAATTGGGGGCAGTAATCGGTATGTGGTAAATTTCGTATGGATTAGGGTTAGGGCTAGGGTTAGTTCCATTCATTGTGTAAAACACAATAATAATGTAGGACACCTCCCCCAGACTGGGTTCCGAATGCAACAACCAGAAGAAGGGTGCATTGTCTATGTTTTCGTAGATGTGGCTGATGGTTGATTCAGATGAAGTCAATTCCAGCAGGTGTGCGGCGTGTGTGGCTTGTGTGTGTGTGTGTGTGTGTTCTTCACATTAAACCGTTCTTCTACTCGTCGACATCCAGCACACCCAGTGTCCGTACTGATTCTTCACCCTAGAAAGATCAGCTCTGTGGTCACAAGCTACGACACAGAGATAATGCATCGTAATGCATTCGACAACGCAATGTCATGCCCTAGTACTGGGTACGACAGGCACAACATACATACGTCAGCAACAGAAATACATTGGAAGAGAGAAATACGAAATAAACAAAAACAAAAACAAAAACAAAAAACAAAAACAAAATAAGAAAACAAATAAAAACAAAGATAAAAATAAAACAAAAAATGAAACAAACAAAATGAAGGGGAAATCGAAGAAACAACCCAACCGGAAAGGAGAGCCAAAGCTCGGAAAAGAAACATAATAAAATGAAATAAAATAAAGTAAAGAAAACCAAAATAAGATAATCCGAACACGAGCCAAAAACCTGGACACGGAAGGAGGGAACAAAGGGGAAAAAAATACCCCAGAAAAAGACGAAAAGTGCTATGTACCTACTAGTCGGCCTGGTACCTTGCTACCCTGTCTGCCATCTCCTTCCTGCCTTCGTCCACCGCGGTCTCCCTTCTATTCCTCCTGTTGCCCCCCCTGCCCCCATTCCCTTGGACGGCTTTCCTTCTACTCCTCCTGTTTCTCCCCCTCCCCCCTTTGTGTTCTTATCATTAAGCCAAAATACCTGAGCAAAAAACTTGGTATCCAGCTGCACTGAATCTCGTGTTGCCGGGCCGTCGAGTTTCCTGCAGGCCAATGAAGTCACAGCCGAGTTGCTGGCCTTTCGCCAGTACACGCTCGTCATGCCCATACCCGTTCTTCCCCTTTACGGCCAGGGTACGCACGTTGTAGGTCGCTACCGCCACAAGTGCCGCCTTCCGTCTCTTACGAGTCTCGCGTGCTGCTTTCTCAGCCAGCCGACGAGAGGCTCGTCCCCTCCTCCGTTTCTGTTTCTGTTGTTTCTTTTTTCTCTCTATTAATGTGATGATTGTGGCTCTCCGTTTCGTAGCCCGGTTCGCGCCTTGGTTTCCGCTGGCTGGGTGCAGCCGTCCCAGCCAACGCCGACACTCCCATCCTTCCTGTCGTGCATGCGTACCCACGCGGTGGCCAGCCTCTCCACTCCCCAAGCTGCCCACGCTGCGCTCTCTGCTGTGGTGATGTACCCGTCCTGCCCCGGGGATGAACTCCTCGGCGTCGGGGTTAAAAAGAAAACCCATCACCACCACCCCACGCGGTCCTTAGAGTGAGCAGTTCACTAGCCAGACCGCGCAAGGTTCCCTCTCTACCCAGCCCGAGGCTCGATGCCCGTGTGACTGCCGCTAGACCGCTGCAGGTCCTCGCGGGCTTCCTCGGCCCACCCCAAGGACGGGGCAGGCCGAAGGAGAACGGTAGTTATACCTGGTGCTTGTGGTTGATAATGAATACACGCGATATACCGAGCAGCGAAGAGACACCTAATGACTACTACTATGTACTACCTGGTACAGTGTACCAGGTATGTATATACGAAATAGCCAGTCGCCCCGGTGGCGTATCAGGTTATCCTCAGCCTGGTATAGGTCAGTTTCGTGAGTTCAAGCCCCGTCGAGCGCATACTCGTATAAATTCGTTGGGACTTATTCTTGTGCACAAATTGACTTGCAGAAAGCGCGAGAGCTGAGTTAGCAACACTTGACGAAAAATCGACGAGCAGTGGGATTGCTGAACCCTATGCGCGATAAAACTTGAAGGCAAGAACCGGGGGGAAGAAGGGACGACACCTGTGACCACGGCTTGTCCAGAAGCTGGAAAGTAAAAGTGTGAGAAACGACTAGTCTAGACTACGAGTACGGGTGTATAAAGACTCGTCGGCTTGCGCTCGAAACGTTTAGTTGTTGTTGTTCTCACATGAACTCGCAAAATCAAGTCCGTGGTCACAGGACATGCTCCAGTCACTCTGGAGCTGAGGAATACCCCAGGGGAACAACACAAACAAACCAAAAGTGGTACACGCATACATCACAGCCGACGCAATTCATGCCTCCGCCGGAAACATACTCGTATAAAAAGTGAAATCGAGAGTCAGCCTACGATATGCCAGGTCTATGCTGGTGGTGCATACGTTCTTGTCTTTTCTTTTCTTGTCTTTTCTTTTCTTTCCTTTATCTTCTTTTCTTTTCTTTGTTTCTTTATTCCAATTGACTTGCGTCTGTCGTGCGTATGCGTAGTGATAGGTACTACGCGCAATATATACGTGGTAATGTAGTCTTTGTTGGGTGGCAAGCGGTATTATAGTCGGTTTTTCCAGGCGCGAGTAGTGAGACGTATGCACCAATATGTACCTGGCACCTCGTAGGCTGACTCCCGATTGCACTTTTATATGTTTCTGGTGGAGGCATGAATTGCGTCAGCTGTGATATATGCGTGTACCATCTTTCGCTTGTTTGTGTTTTTTCTCCGGGGTATTCCTCAGCTCCAGAGTGACTAGAGCCTGTCCTCTAGCCTGTCCTGTGACCACGGACTTGATTATGCGAGTTCATGTGAGGACAACAACAACAACAACAAGAATAACGACAACAACAACAACAACATCCACTATTCGCGCCTGGAAAACCCGACTATAACACCGCTTGCCACCCAAGAAAGGCTACCATGTATATTTTGCACGTAGCACCTATCACGATGCACTCGCACGACAGACGCAAGACAATTGGAAAAAGAAACAAAGAAAAGAAAAGAAGATAAAGGAAAGAAAAGACAAGAAAGCATTTGCGCTGCCGGGGTTGTAACGAAGACCACTGATAGGGACAGCTTACGCTATACCTTGCAATGGGACCCGAAGGGTGCGCCAGCTAGCGTTGGGCTGCGAAAGCAGCTGAGTTAAATCGACACACGACGCGTATGAAAATACGTGGAAGTGTGGTGAGCTAAAGCTTTATTTTTCCCCATCCGCCGGAGGATAAAAAAAAAAATAACAAGAAAGCGATGGGTTGCCCACAGGTCGCAACATATTATGCATACGTGTCTTCAAACACGTGTGCAGTATCGTTACATACGTACGCCGATATCTGTGATTCCACCGTGTTTTTAGTAATTTTTGTGGCTCACGAACGACGTTCTGTAGCTGCGTATCATACGACGATGCATACCGGGGCCAGGTAAATAGACGACATTGGGGAACAAACAGGGGGTATAATCGTACACTAGATAATGATAATGTGAAAAGAAAGTACAGACAGATATGTTGACACCGCGGTAGACCACACTACCAACCAATTACACAGGGCATCTTGTGCCTACCTGCCGTCTGCATCATCGCCTGACAACCTCGCTACCACACGCAGTAGCATATGCCTAACGAGTCACGCTCGTGTTCAATAGTGGTGACATTGCATGCCCACACCATCTCGCTTGTTGTATATGTAAGATGCATCTCTGTCTTAGAATTGGCAGCCTCAGAGCCCCACATCGGCACGGTGAAAATTATGGGCGTGAAATTGTACATTTGAGCCCATAAAAATGAGAAAAGGGAGTAGACCACAGGCAGATATGTGAAGTTTGCGGTAGACCACACTACCAACCTATCACGTCCCTGGTAGGGTATTTCGTACATACCGTCTGCATGATCGCCTCCCAACCTTTCCCAAACGAAGTATGACTAACGAAGTAACGTAATTGAGCGCGGGTACACCAAGCGTTCCTTTCTAAACACTGACGATTCGCACTTCTCCCCCCCCCTCGTGCTTAACGGTTGTGACATTTGCATGACCACATCACCTCGCCTCTTGTATTCTGCAATAATTATTATAAAAAAAGAAAATACACTCCAGCTGTGAGATCGAAGATTTCGTCGAAACTCATTTTTGCAAGCTGTGTGTGATACTCCGATCGCAATATATATTATAAAAATTGAAATACACTCCAGCTGTGAGATCGAAGATTTCGTCGAAACTCATCTTTGCAAGCTGTGTGTGATACTCCGATCGCGCGCATTACGAGTTGTGTGTCCTCATTAAGGATATAGGTCGGCGACTCCCCTTACAACTACAGTGTAGCTATCAGGGTCAACAGGATGATTTTAGTCAGTCTGTGCGCGGAAACTATAAAACCCGTTTCTGAGGGGGACAAAATCTGACAGCTGTGAAGGGAAAGGGGGGCCTGGTTTTGATCAAAAGCGAGCGGGTTTGTAGGGGGGCGGGGGGGGGGGGGGGGGGGGGGGGGGGGGGGGGGGGGGGGGGGGGGGGGGGGGGGGGAGGGGCAATTTGTGCATGTAAGCTATAAATCCTTTCGAGGGGATAAATCTGACGGTTTTGGCACCAGTATATTATTGGGGGCGGGGGGGGTGGGGGGGGGGGGGGGGGGGGGGGCAGCTCAATATGTGCCTGGAAACTATACATTATTTTGAGGGGATAAATGTGACATTTTTGGAAATAATACATCAGTTTATCATGTATATCCTGGGGTAATTCGTACAATCAGTGAGTAAAGAGAGGGTGGGGGTGGGGTTGGGGGGGGGGAGGGTGGAGGGTGGGGGCGGGGGGCGGGGGGGGGGGGGGGGGGGGGGGGGACACGGCTTTAGGTGAGGGGTTTGTTATACGTGTGATATATATGTGTCATTTACCAATGACAGAAAATAATGGTAAGTGCATGGTTGTACCTATCGATTGCAATATTTTGTCTTGCGATCCATGTACAACAACAAATTAAGAAGCTTGTTCACTACACCCAAATATTGTGTTACATAATAATTAGCGCGCGATCGGAGTATCACACACAGCTTGCGAAGATGAGTTTCGACGAAATCTTCGATCTCACAGCTGGAGTGTATTTTAATTAAATTAAAATACACTCCAGCTGTGAGATCGAAGATTTCGTCGAAACTCATCTTTGCAAGCCGTGTGTGATACTCCGATCGCGCGCATTACGAGTTGTGTGTCCTCATTAAGGATATAGGTCGGCGACTCCCCTTACAACTACAGTGTAGCTATCAGGTTCAACAGGGTGATTTTAGTCAGTCTGTGCGCGGAAACTATAAAACCCGTTTCTGAGGGGGACAAAATCTGACAACTGTGGAGGGAAATGTATCCTTTTTTCAAGTGAATCTTGTAAGTCGAATAACCGGTGAGGGGGGGGGGGCGGAGGTTTGAAGGGACGTGGGGGCCTGGTTTTGATCAAAAGCGAGCGGGTTTGGAGGAGGGGGGGGGGGGGGGGGGGGGGGGGGGGGGGGCAATTTGTGCATGTAAGTTATAAATCCTTTTCAAGGGGATAAATCTGACGGTTTTGGCACCACGTTATTATTGGGGGGGGGGGGGTGGGTCGGGGGGGGCGTGTGGGGCAGCTCAATATGTGCGTGGAAACTATACATTATTTTGAGGGGATAAATGTGACGGTTTTGGAAATGATGCATCAGTTTATCATGTATATCCTGGGGTAAGTCGTACAATCAGTGAGTAAAGAGAGGGTGGAGTGTTCGACGGGGTGGGGTTGTGATGGGTTGGGGGGGGGGGGGAGTGGGGGGGGGGGGCGGGGGGGGCGGGGTATGTACGCCACATCTAACATCAAATCTTCTAGAATAGTCTATAGACTAGACTATACATATATTTTGTCTCACACTTTTACTTTCCAGCTTCTGGACAAGCCGTGGTCACAGGTGTCGTCCCTTCTCCCCTCCGGTTGTCGCCTTCATTTTTTATCGCGCGTAGGGGCCAGCACTCCCACTGCTCGTCGATTTTTCATCGAGTGTAACTCACGCTTTCGCGCTTTCCGCGAGTCAATTTGTGCACAACAAAAAATACACGAGTATGCACTCGGCGAGGCTCGAACTCACGAAACTGACCTATACCAGGCTCGTAAATAACCCGATACGCCACCGGGGCGACCGGCTCTGTATGACCTGCATTGAGGGGGACTTAACCGGCCATCCATCCGTGGAATTCAGTTTGCATGAAACAGTAAGTAAGTGTTATAATAAGAGTGAGTTCACATTTGGAGTGGGCTCCTTGGGTCTACCAGGTTCGTACGGAAGTTCCTGGGTACTCCCTGTATATGTGGCAGGCAAGCGCAGGTCCACCCCAGACCTGATGCTCAATCAGGTTGTTAGTGACTGCGGAGTCATCATGAAGTGGACGTCGATCACTATTGTTCCGAAGTGATATCTCCTCTGCTCTTGATGTAATGCAAATGCACACTCACACACCAGTTGTTGCGTTGAGTATTGATCGAATGAAGACCGACGAGTAAGACGTGGCGGTTTGCATCAGGCGTTGGGTGGTGCACATCTGATCCAAAATAAAGCTCTTCGAACGCTCATCGCACACACTATTGATACCATGGAATGCACAAACTAAAGCATGGATCCAAAACGCCAGACAGAGCCCTTCACACCTACCACTACATACAGATGGAAGCTCTTGCGCGAAGGTGCGTGTCGCCGAATAGCCGATTGTTTTTGCTACTCCAGAGAGCCTCCGTGGTCATTTCCGGTTGGAGCACCCGCAGGCCAAAGATGTTAGCTCACTTGACAATTTGTGTAAATGTGTTGGGGAAAATCGGATATCATATCGTGAAAGCCACGGACCGACTTCAATAATTCGACAAAATTTACCTGTTAAAATGTTATTATTTGATCGGGACTACAACTGCAAGCGAGAAATTCCCGGATGGGTCGGCTCCTCCGAGGAGTCGACGTGTTAGAACCAAGGTTAGGACAGGCACCACTAAAAGCGTAATATGTCACAACTAAAAGCGTGATATGTATCACTTTTTTCGGTTTATTTTACATTCCCTACACAGAGGGCGTGTTCTTCCATTTCAGAGTGACTATGGAGCCCGGCCTGTGGCCACGGACTTGAATATCTGAGTCAATTTGAAAACCATGCAACAACAACAACAACAACAACAACAACAACAACAGCAGCAGCAGCAGCACCACCACCACAACCACCACCCCAACACCAACACCAGCACCAGCACCGGCACCAGCACCAGCACCAGCACCAGCACCAGCGCCCCCCACCACCACCAATACCACCACCACCACAACCACCACCACCACCACCACCACCACCACAACCACCACAACCACCACAACCACCACCACCACCACCACCACCACCACCACCACAACCACCACAACCACCACCCACGCCACCACCACCACCACCACCACCATCATCACCACCACCACCACCAACAACAACAGCAACAACACAACAAAAACAACAACGCATCCATCTGGGCTGGGCGACGCTTTGAGACCGCTTCCTTTCCACCTGTTGTATATGCCACCTGGCCATGAACCGGTCGGCTTCTTCGAGTATCCCCCGGTTCGAATTGCCCGCCTTTTAGCAGCGGAACACATCATGTGTCATTTCTAACCATCTTACCCCCGGTGATGTCACCACTTTACGACAACATGGTTGACGCACACTGTGTGTACGAGACGAAGAGGGTTTTTCCGTACATTGGTTGTTGCGGGTCATCGGGTTAGGGTATGGGTAAGAAATAGGGCACATCTGATTTAAAGAGTGTGCTAACCATGTTGTCGAAGAATGCGGTAAGGTACCCAGTCATTAGGGTGTAGGGGGGAGGCATTTAGGGGCACTTCTACCGGTATTTCGTACGGGTTAGGGTTAGCGTTAGGGTTTGCTAGCATGGTTGGAAAAAAATAAACGTCAGACACCCCTTTTTGCTTGCGTGGACGAGCCTGCACCCACAACAGAGTTTCAACTCCAACCTACCGTGGGGAATATTCCGCGGAACCTTCGGTGGATCATAAACCGCGGGGTCTCCTCTCAGGGTTGGTGAACCACTAGTTAGTTTTTCCGGGGCCTACCTGGTCCCGACTTTCCCCACCGGCTACGTTTCTGCGCGAACTTCATCCAATTCTTGGCCATTGCCCCTTGTTTCGCTTCACCAGTTGAGTGGCCCAGCGAAGAAGAGTCGCTGTTTCCGGGTTGTTGTTTCGACACCCTCGCATTTCGTCTTCTTTGTCTCGAGGGCGTTGGAGACGGAAATCTTGGACCAATGGTGTGGTCCGCAAGACGCAGGGAGCCTAGGTTGACCACCTATCAATGCATTTTGATTTTTTTTTCGTGCTGTTGTTGGCGGTTGTTGTTGGGCTAGTTTTGGGCTAGTTTTGGCTTCATTGTTTCGTTGGGGCGACAACGGCGGCAGAACACAAACCGCCGGCCGCTCGCTGTCGACGGGAATACGAATGAGGTGGCACAGACAGTGTAGCTATAGCCTGGAGGCTCGTCCGGGGAACCGAGAGCTGGAATCATTATATATACTTATTTTTCGAGAGCCATCCATGCCGCTGTGTTCCCCTCCCCCCCCCCCCCCCGCCTCGAACGCCCCCTTCTTCCCCATCACCCGCACCTTCGCCTAGACCTAGCACCACACGTATAACAAACCCCTCACCTAAAGCCCTTTCCCCCCCCCCCCCCCCCCCCCCCCCTCCCCCCACCCCCCACCCCCCGCCCCCACCCCCCACCCTCCCCCCCCAACCCATCCCAACCCCACCCCCTCGAACACTCCACCCTCTCTTTACTCACTGATTGTACGACTTACCCCAGGATATACACGATAAACTGATGTATTATTTCCAAAAATGTCACATGTATCCCCTCGAAATAATGTATAGTTTCCAGGCACATATCGAGCTGCCCCCCCCCCCCCCCCCCCCCGCCCCAACCCCCCCCCCCCCCCCTCCCCCCCCCCTCCCCCCCCGCCCCCAATAATATACTGGTGCCAAAACCGTCAGATTTATCCCCTCGAAAGGATTTATAGCTTACATGCACAAATTGCCCCTTCCCCCCCCCCCCCCCCCCCCCCCCCCGCCCCCCTCCAAACCCGCTCGCTTTTGATCAAAACCAGGCCCCCCCTTTCCCTTCACAGCTGTCAGATTTTGTCCCCCTCAGAAACGGGTTTTATAGTTTCCGCGCACAGACTGACTAAAATCATCCTGTTGACCCTGATAGCTACACTGTAGCTGTAAGGGGAGTCGCCGACCTATATCCTTAATGAGGACACACAGCTCGTAATGCGCGCGATCGGAGTATCACACACAGCTTGCAAAGATGAGTTTCGACGAAATCTTCGATCTCACAGCTGGAGTGTATTTTAATTTTTATAATATACTCTGCTCATGTGCTTTATTCCTCTGCGGTACAACTCGGGTGTATTTTTTGTGCTCGGCAGCATTTCTCTCGTCCTTCCTTTCTTCGTGGTTTCGCTTCTTCCCTACATCTATCTGCATGTACGTACTTCCTTTCTTTCCTTTCATCGAGTTGATGTGATCACATGTACCACACTCCTCGTCCAATATCTACTCGTGTTATGCGGCACATGACAGACAGCCTAGGACACCCACGAGAGAGAGGGTCCATTTGTTTCGCCTTGTCTCATTGCGTATTTTGTACAAATATATTATTATGTTTGTCCGTTTATATCCCGTTCCAGATATAGGTCTAGACTAGACCTATGTACTTCGAAAAATGAAGCCAGATATATATATGCATATAGATTCGATAGATCCTATGTCAATCTGTTTTTTTCTCTGCCTTTTGTTCCGTTCCACCACAACTACTACTACCACCACCACCACGCACGCACGCAACGTAGTTTATTTCCTGGGGTGTGTTTTCAATTTTTGTAGTGTTATTACCCTGTACGTTAACGTATCGGTTGCCTTCCTATGTTGCGTTTTATCTGTTTGCTTATGGCTTGTCTGATTTACTCCGTGTCCACAGATCAATTGTACTCGTATCTCTTTGGGATCAACAAGAGTCGGAATGAACATCAGAGATCATCATTGGTTGTTCCTACTAATAATAATTGACGGCGTTAGGTTAAAAACTCGATTAATCTTAGGGCAGGAGCACCAACGAACAGATTTCGTCATCTCTATGTGATGGAGATTCAGGGTGGGCGCTACATCATTGGGTGTGCTGTATTAATAATTTTGTTTTCACACTTCTACTTTCCAGCTTCTGGACAAGTCGTGATCACAGGGATCGTCCATTCTTCCCCCCGTTTCTTGCCTTCAACTTTTCATCCCATAGAGTTCAGCAATCCCAGCTGGATGTAGGGTGCTGACGACCTTGTCGGATAGAAGATACGTCAGAGTATCGAGTGACGAATACAGTACGTAGTGAATGAATGGTGGCAGCTCATTCATCATGAAGATGTAGAGAGGACAGCATCGCAACATCTCCATACGTACGTATAAAGGGTTCCTGTCGCTGGGAATTTAGGAACTGCCACTATGTACGAGTATACTGCCGTGGCCGGCATGTTTCATCAGGGGCTGGGTTAGGTCCCCACGTCAGCGGTGGTATACACAGTACGTACTGCTGTCCTGCGGTGCAGCTAATAACTCAGGTATTTGCGTTCTAGAGATAGACACGGGATGATATCACTGGATATTACAGCCTACCGCGGACAGGGGGGCAGTAGCTTTTGCGGTGTCTTCACCCCACAAATCATACCAGATAAAGTACAAAAAACATTTTGATGTTTGAGGTGGTCCGCACATTTTTTATCAGGTTTTCCTAAACGCACGGCGAAGCCGCGCTCGGGTCGGAGCCCCAGCCTGGGTTAGGGTTGGGGTTAGGGTTAGGGTTGGGTCGACGCCCACCCACGATTAGACAAAGAAAACACACACGCAAACACGCAAAAATCAGCTTGAAACCCTCTAGTCTATAAAGTGAAATATGTATTAATTGAGTACTGTATCTGGTACGATTTGTGGGACAAAGCCGGTCATGGCGCCTCGGAGGGGGGGATAGAAATGTATTAACGCATCTATGTGTGGTATCACGGCCATGGCACCTTGTATCTAGGTATTAATACCACCTGGCACCTGGTGTAAATATAAAATATTAAAATAGTGTAAACAGAAGAAAGAGGAAGAAGTCGGTCGTAGGAATTTCTCAATGGGACACAAACAAAACGACTGATTGTGGAGTTCCTCGAGGCCCTAAATGAGCGAAAAAACGATGTAACTAACCATCACTCATACGTCGCCCCCCCCCCGCCCCCCCCCCGTACCCTTCGCTCACTTCGTCAGTCGCCGCCGCCGCCGAAAACATTCGAATACAACTCCAGTTACATACTAAGCCCGACCGAGCTACCGAGCTGGGTTCATATACTATGCTTGCAGGGTATCATGTGGTTGATCTTAAATATAGTGAGGTACTACATACAGCAGTAGTAGTACTAAATTAGCATCATCTATCTGGTGAATTACCTAGAAGAGCTCCACCCCGCCTGAAACCCTCCACTAATGGGTACGTGCTAAGGTTCATACCCAGTACCTAACCCTACAGTAGGTACCCGCGATCTGTTACCGTGGTATTTAGTCTTTACAGGGTGCCCGTTAGAGTGATGGTGTCAAACGGGGTGTAGTATGGCCAGGTGTCAGAGGCGCTATGGCAATAAAATACGTACTTTGTAGCTATTTTTTTATTCTGCATAGCTTTCAAAGCAAGAAAACGTGCGTCGTCGCTACAATTACGACAAATATATTTATTGAATATACAAGTATATATACCTGGTATCATGTGTTGTGGTGCCCACGGCAGGGTGTGCAGTTAGTTGCACGAAGAGGGTATGTATGCAACGTAGAACCTAAGGGGGGGCGACGATGTCGCACTCCCTTCCCCCTCCCACGGGTGCCCATTTTTTTTACTTTTTGTGGCTAGCCGTTACAGTTAACACGGCAGTCAACGCGCGAAGCAGCGTTAAATGTCGCGGCCATTGCCGTGGCACCCCGCGGCTTCCCACGGCAATCTCCTCGGCAACGTCCTCGTCAACAGCCACGGCATTACCCCCGGCAACAGCCAGCCGCTGCGGTGTCGGTGGCAATATTCACAGCATTGTCCACGGCCGTGTCCATGTCTGCCGCAGTATCCACAAAAACGGTCGCGGCAATAACCGTGGCAAAACCCGCCCAACCGTCCACAGTTCCGCGGCAACGTCCACGGCCGTACCCATGTCTGCGAAAGCGTTCACGGTACACCCTACGGTAATAGCCACGGCAAATACCACGACAATGCCACGGCAGTATCCACGGCAATATCTGCGGCAACATCCATGGCCATGGCCACGGAAAAACCCAATGAAAATGTGCGTGGTTGACCCCACGGGAGTGTCCACGGCAAGTCGCACAAGTTCCACCTCAAGACCCACGGCCAAACCCACGGCAAGACTCAACGGCAATGTCTAGACGTAGAACCACGGCGACGCCCACGTCAAGACTCCACAGGACCTTTCGAAACTCACAAGCCTAAACTGAAAAAAGGGGCTTCGCCGGTAATCTGCTGGACGGCCGCCGGTTGCAGGCTGGCGTGGTGTTGAAGTTGTTATCAGGGTTAACAGGACTGTGGCAAAGGATGGGGGTCAGAAGAAGCAGCGTTTTCAGTTGAAATAGATATCTACGTCCAGCTCACTAAGAATCGCGCTGACTTCTGCTGTACACATAGAGGTATATGTACCGTCTTTTTTAGACGAAGTTCAAAGCCCCTCAAAGTGGCACCATAGCGTGCGACCGAAAGACATTTGCTTGACCCTAAGGTCACTTGTTTATACTCCCGTGGACTGTATATGACTAGTCTATAAACGTCACCGTGGATGTTGCTTTGGATATTCCCGTGGAAAGCCCTGTGGGAATTGCCGTGGATATTGCCGTGAACATTAACGGGAACATCACCGTGGAGCTTGCGGTGGGTATTGCCGTGGACATGACAATGGACGTTGCCATGGCATTGCCGTGACATTATCGTGAGCATTGGCATGGGTACTGGCCCGGACGTTCCCGTGGAACTGCCGTGGGCATGGAGCCGTGGGGCATTGTGTGAGAATAGCCGTGGACATTGTATTGGAGATTAGTCTACAGTTGTTAGTAGTAGTCATTTGTCGATACTGAATAAGGCGCAATATACGTAGCTTTTGTTCAACAGTTGGATCCTCGAGATATCCAATAGTGGCCAATAAGATGTCCACTACAAAGCCAGTAAGGCTATGCAGGACACTAATACACTGTTGTACCCTGATGTCTGCTGTATCGTAAGTGGCTCAGTTGCTCATGGTCCATGTGTGGAGCGACATTTCACCAAGTAAGTAACACGTAATACTGGGCAGCGCTGTCTTATGTGGTTTGATTGCTCTGTGTGGTCCACAACAACAGTAGATATTATCGTACAAAAGCCTCCATACAACATCTGTCACGACTGTTGCGTTGACGGATATATAACTTGTCCTAGGGGGTGAATGTTGCTGTATGAGATAACCAAGATCATCAGAAGAACAGGAGCGTCTGCACGCCTACGCGTTCCCTGCTCTACGGATGCTCACTATAATCAGTCTCGCTTTTGAGAGCAAAAGTATCAATCAACATTGACCCGTGGAGTCGCCACCACAATATGTTCTCCGATATTGAAGCGTTCATACAAGTTCGCCTCACGGCGACTTAAGCGTTCAACCTTAGCTCCAGGTTGTATTTTGTCCGGTCATCGGCAAGCAAGTGCGTCTGCACGCTGTTGCTGTACACGCTATACCACATGTTTTTCAATATATTGACGTCAGTATTCCGTGGATATTCCTGCCTGAATTCCATAAGAATCGCGGTGGATATTAAAGTTGATATTCCCGTCGGGGTTGCCATGGACACTGCCGTGGATACTGCCGTGGGCCTTGGGGTGGATTGCGGCGTGGATTCCGGCGTGGATTGTGCCGTGGAGGCCACGTGATGTGCCGTGGAGGCCACGTGATGTGCCGTGGGCCATGCCATTTACCGTCGACCTTGTCGAAGCGTTCCGTGGGTATTGCCGTCGGACAGCATGCCAGGAGCACTTTCGCGACTTGCCACTAATTGTCGAACAATATACACCCCACCACCCCTTTCCTTGGACCTCTGGATGCTACTTTCGAAAGCAAAAAACTGTAGTAGTAGCCGAATACAGGTAAACATGTAATGATCGGAATACCAGGTACAAGAAAAAATCACAATGAACAGAACATCATGTGAACAGGGTAAAAAACGCTTGAAGAAGTTATTGCTGCTGGATTGCGCCCGCCGGCGACTAGAATGGGCTGCCATACAACAACAGCTGCGGGAAAACATCGAAATATGATGGAACACGACGCCCGACGTGTTGGTGTACTTTGTACCCCTTCTCTTGTGGGCAGGCTGGCCGGGATAGCCTTGTGAATGGGCACATATGAGGGTACACAACAAAACACGTAGTAACGGGTGTATACTATTGAAGTCGTGATCCCCACAAGTGAAGGCGCCTCTTCGAGGCATATCGCATATGTATGGGATACCGCAACGAGAAACATGCCCATTGTCTCTCTGCCAAACACGCCGCCATCGTTTGACTATGGCGGACCAAAAGATGCACCTCTGCCTAATTCTCCTTTCTGATGTTCCCGACCACCGCTGCTGCTGCTGCTGCTGCTGGTTCCGTTGCTGTATTGTGGTCGTTCAGATGGGCGACCTGTTTGAGGCGCAGGTATGTGGGCAACAAAGCCTGCCACTCCAGACGTGGTTCGCACCGTGGCCGGAGAATGGTCTCGGCTGATGTGGAAACCCGAAGACAGTTTTCGGATTGGGCACCATGTTGTGAACTTCATGCCTGCGTCTTCTATCATAGGCGAGCGACACGCCTCCAGTTATCCTCCAGGGGATCACATGCCTCTCACACACCTAGCCAACGCACTCGTAGACGCTCTTTTGACCGCTTGCTTATGGTCGCAGCATGAAAAAATGTTCTCCAAGTTCGCATACCTAACAGACGCACACCTGCATACCAGGTATCCATTTCCCTCTAGGGCTTAGTAGTTGGGCCCATGCTCCAAGTTTCTTTCCTTCCGCGTTAGATGACAGTATGCTCAGGTGTATCTGGGCTCAGTATTGGGCCGTCGTCTTTTTTCGTGGACGACGGTTTTTCCCCGCCGAAGCCCCATGCACCTTTTGTCACGGATGATTATTTCGCCCGGGGCTATTACATCGTCGCCTGTTCTATCTATCGTACCCGAATGTAACTGAAATCCCCAGTCTGAATATATAATTGTTACTACATTGAACACCGTTGTAACACATGCCACAAAACAGTCCGGAAGGACACGCCAGAGGACGCAATACAAGTAATGCTTGGGGGGCGAAATAGTATTATGCGTGTACGTAGTGTTTTGAGGCTATACCAGACCCTCGCATCCCTTCGTCGTTCAGTGCTGAGACGGAGCACGGCGGGTCTCACCGACCGGTCATACGTTGGTTGCACCAAGCACGACGCCCTATTTATTAGGTGTTTGGCGAGTCGCATGAACGGTGACCTTCATCCTGCTAGAACCGCTTGTGAGGCGGACTTCGGCACCTTGTGCGTACTTTCTGGTACATCGCATCCAGCACAGCGTGAAATTACACACATTTTCGAGATTGCGCTCTGTAGGGTTTGTGGATTCCGGGTAATGGTATGGGAGTTTTACAAAACTTCCAGAAGTTTCGAGTACGTGGTACAGAACTTTCAGAAGTAACGGGTATTGTGGCACAGGCATGCAGAACTCACAGAAGTTCCGGGCGGGTACGAAAGGTGCTGTACCCGTACCCCTGGTATTGTGGCACGGGGTGTACAGAACTCACCGAAGTTCCGGGTACGGGTATGAATGCCCTACGTACAGAACTAACAGAAGTTCGGGTACGGGTATGAAAGTCTAACAGAATTTCCAGAAGTTCCGGGTATGTATTGTGGCACGGGCGTACAGAACTTACTTACAGAAGTTCCGAGTACGGGTGTGAATGTCCTACAGAACTAACAGAAGTTCCGGGTACGGGTAATACCCGAGTAAATGTACACCCCCTCGAGGGAGAGTTCCATTTGAAGTGGAGGATTTAATCCAACTTGCATGGATGGCATGTTCTCATTGAGCCAATGTCCCCGAGGCAATCTGTCGTAGCTTTAAGGGAACAATAAATTTTCGACAAAACCACTACCGAGAGAGGCGATGAATCGTGAACCTCAAAGAGTGGCGACCGGGGCAACAGCCGTCCTCACGGCTATACTGCTCTGTAACAGATCATACCATAGCGTACCCTGGATGTGGCGCTTCGAAACAAATACTGGCGCATTATGTTTAACCACAGCAGCTCGATAAGCCAAGTGCCGCGACAAAGAAGTGCGAAACTACCGAAAACACATAGAAGATACTTGAAGACGTCGATGGTTGCTGCGTCGCCGTCACGGCAGATCTATGTATTATTAACGAACGGGAAAAACATCGACAATACGCAATACGTGGTTTCCCCGATAGGCGCCAACTTCGTACTAGTAGGTGTGTTTCCAACGAATCGAATCAAATTCAATTCAATTCATTAAAAAAAATATGTTGGACTCAAAAGAGGAAGGTTGTCGTTGGCTTGGGGCAACCTGGTGTTTGGGGGTAACGGGTAGGAAGATATAACAGAGAAGACGAACGAAATTTGGTGGGTTTTTTCCATTTAGGATAGCGGGATGTTTGATACGGGGTAATAGTTGAGAAAATGAAAGTTCCACATGAATATGAGGCCAAGAGGATAACGAAGTGTCAGATGTCAGCAAGAACCTGTAGAGATGTGTGAAGCTTGGGATCTCGGCGCAGCAAAGGTAACCAAGAAGAGAAAGCTAATAGGCGAGGGCCTGCACGAGCTGCAGAGAACCGTGGCACCGGGCAAGGGACGTCAGGAGTCATCAAGAGTTTTGTTTCTTTTTGTTCATTGTAAGAAGCGGAGTAGCAGGAAGCGGCGAAGAGGTCGACAACACCGAATGACGATAGAGTGCGTCAGAATACGTTCGCTAACCTGGGTAGGTCGAGAAGAAGCGCGCAGTTCTCACAAGGTGTTGGACAACAGGAGCGCGACGGATCTCTCGCGCCGTCGGGTAGGGGGAGGCACGGGTCGGGTAGAGGTAGTGGCATGTCACCACCCACGGACAGTAGGATAGTCGTACGTCGCAAGACAGGATAGGCACCGCGAGCAGACCCGTTCCACGCAACATGTCTCGCCCTCTTATCACGGCGATTTTTTTTTCCCGAGCGGAATCTCGGTCCCCCCTATCGGCGGGTGGAGGGAGTTCGTGTCGGCCGGAGGCAGGGGTGGGACGGGATGACAGGTAGCTCACAGTTTTTACCGGGCCATCACAGACGTCGTGAGACCCGGTAGGCACGCCGCCGCAGCATCAGCAGCAGGGGTGGGTACATTATCGGCCGTATGGCACGGACGCACAACAGCAGCAGCAGCAAGGCGAGGCACAACAGCAACAAGGGGTGCCAATAGGGGGGGGGGGGGGGGTAAAGCAACAGTAGCAGCAGCAGCAACAACGGCCCTGGTGGTAAGCACCGAAGCAGCCGTATGGCGGGGGCGCACCACAGCAGCCGCAGCAAGGGTAGGGTCTGCAAACGGGGCGGGGGGGGATACGTTGGAGAGGAGGGGCAGGGAGCCTGCGACGGCAGTAATAGCAGCCAAGCATGCAGAAACATGTAGGGGGGGAAGATCAAGTACTGGGCGAAAATATTAGAAACGTTGATATTTATATATGCATAGTTTGGCGGGGTGGGGGGGGGACAGGGAGGGGGATCGGACGGACGAAGGGATGCGGGGGAGGGGGGACCAAGTCTACGGTAGGGGGGGTACCCCCGTTTTCACTGGTGTGTTTGAGCCACTCGCACGAGTGACTCTGTACCTCACGAATGAAAATGGTTTACACAGTTGTTTTGGCGCAGCTTAGATTACCATTGCATTGCGGATTTATTTCGTCAATATAAAACATGAAGAAAAGCTAAGATCGCAAAGGAACAAAGGGGTTACTCGCGCGAGTGACCCCTAGCCACTGAAATTTAAGGCTTAAAAAGGGACCCCCCTACCGTAGCCTGGGTTGGGGGGTAGATGAGTTTATAAATATACTATTTGGCGAGGGGGGGGGTAGGATAGGGTGTGTGTAGAGGAGTTGATATATTATTTATTCACTCATTTTTATATGTTGGTGTGGGGGCTTGGTCAAACTAAGACATACATATAGTTTTTGGCAGGGGAGGGGGCGGAGAGAAGGGGGGAAGGGGCGGGCACGACGACCGGGGGAAAAAGGGGGGGGGGGGGGAGGGTGGAAGAGGAGTTCATATATATTAGACGAAGTGTATTTGAATATTATTTGTGACCTAAACCTCCTAAAAAATCCTCCCGCCCCCCCCCCCTCTTGCTCTCCCTTACTCAAACGCCCTACCGATTATCGAAATCCGCCACATTAATAAACACTTCACGCACAGGATATCACCTCATTATCTTTCGAGAGCCATCCATGCCGCTGTGTCCCCCCCATCCCCCCCTTTCGAACGCCCCCTTCTTCCCCATCACCCGCACCATCGCCTAGACCTAGCACCACACGTATAACAAACCCCTCACCTAAAGCCCTTCCTCCCTCCCCCCCCCCCCCGCCCCCACCCCCCACCTCCCCCCCAACCCATCCCAACCCCACCCCCTCGAACACTCCACCCTCTCTTTACTCACTGATTGTACGACTTACCCCAGGATATACATGATAAACTGATGCATTATTTCCAAAACCGTCACATTCATCCCCTCAAAATAATGTATAGTTTCCAGGCACATATTGAGCTGCCCCCCCCGCCCCCCCCCCCCCCCCCGCCCCAACCCCCCCCCCCCCCCCCCCGCCCCAACCGCCCCCCCGCCCCAACCCTCCCCCCCCAATAATAAACTGGTGCTAAAACCGTCAGATTTACCCCCTCGAAAGGATTTATAGCTTACATGCACAAATTGCCCCCTCCCCCCCCCCCTCCCCCCTCCAAGCCCGCTCGCTTTTGATCAAAACCAGGCCCCCACGTCCTCCAAAACTCCGCCCCACCCCCCTCACCGGTTATTCGACTTACAAGATTCACTTGATAAAAGGATACATTTCCCTTCACAGCTGTCAGATTTTGTCCCCCTCAGAAACGGGTTTTATAGTTTCCGCGCACAGACTGGCTAAAATCATCGTGTTGACCCTGATAGCTACACTGTAGTTGCAAGGGGAGTCGCCGACCTATATCCTTAATGAGGACACAAAACTCGTAATGCGCGCGATCGGAGTATCACACACAGCTTGCAAAGATGAGTTTCGACGAAATCTTCGATCTCACAGCTGGAGTGTATTTTAATTTTTTATCATATATTATTTTGGCGGGGCGCAGTGGGGAAGGAGAGGGGGGGTGGGGTGGAGAGGAGTTCATATATATTGTCGTTGGAGTATCACACACAGCTAGCAAAGATGAGTTTCGACAACATCTTCGATCTCACATCTGGAATGTATATTATTTTTGTAAGATAACCTATTGTGTTATTCGGGGGGATTGGTCAAACCGATACATGAATAAAATTTCAGGCAGGGGAGGAGGGAGGAGGCGGGGGGGGAGGGGTACCGGAGGGAGGGGATGGGGGGCGAGAGAAGGGGAGAGGAGTGCAAATTTATTATTTCGAGGTGGGGGAGAAGATGGGGGTTGGGAGGAGAGGCGTTAATATATACATATTGTTTTGTTTCTTGGGGGGGCTTGATCAAACTGATGTTTATATATGTGTATATATATAGATTTTGCCAGGGGAGGGGGGGGAGAGAAGGGGGGAGGGGGAGGGAGGCAGGGGGGAGAAAGAGAAGAGTTCATATATACCTGGTATAGTATATTGATTTGGGGGGGGATTGGTCGAACGGATATATACATTTAGGGTTTTGGGGAGAGGAGGGGGGGGAGAGGAGGGGGGGGGAGAGGAGGGGAGGGGGGGGGAGGGAGGAGAGGAGTTAATATATAATATATTGTTTCTGGGGGGGGCTTGGTCTAACGGATATGTACATATAGCTTGTTAGCAGGGGAGAGGGATAGAGGGGAGGGAGGAGGGAGCGGGGGGTGAGACGACGACCGGGGGGAGAGGGGGGGGCGACCGAGGGGAGGAGGGGGAGGGGGGTGGGAGGGGAGAGGCGGGTAGAGGAAGGAGTTCATATATATGTTTTTGGCCGGACGAGGTAAGGTAGGAGATGGGGGTGGGGAGGAGAGAGGTTAACGTAAAGTATATTGTTTTTGGGGGGCTTGGTCAAACTGACACATACGTATAGGTTTGGAAGAGGATGGGGGAGGAGAGGGCGTGGGGAAGGGAGGCGGGAGGGATGAGGAGAGGCGTTCATATATACCTGGTATAATATATTTTTTTTGGGGGGGGTTGGTCAAACTGACATGTACAGTATTATAACAAGAGAGGGGGGAGAGGAGAGGGGAGGGGGCGGAAGATGGGGGGGGGGGGGGCGTGAATGGTGGGAGGGGGGAAGACTAGAGGCGGGAGGGGGCTATTTGCAGAGTGGCCGGCGAAGCGGCAGTCGGTAACGGTGTGGGGGATTCGGCGAGTCGCACGAAGGGCAGGCTGTATCCTTCCAAGAACCGCTCGTATGACGGACTTCTGCACCTTGTGCCTACATTCTTGCTTATGGAGGACAACGCCAATGAGCTATACTTTGTTTTCTGGTGCGTTTGTGGAGGGGGGTGGGTGGGGGGGGGGGGGCTAATGGTGGGGGGGGGGCGATTTGCAGGGTGACCGGCGGAGCGGCAGTCGGTATCGGTGCGGGAAGTGTTACTGTTTGTAGGGAAGTTGCACCACGCATCCTTTGGGATCCGGCCCGGATGGTACTTTGTCCGTGGGCTTCTGCAGCTTTGTAATCTGCATCGTAATGGGGCAGGGCCGGCCGGGGGGGTGCGGGGACCTGGGGCAGGTTCAGGAAGCGGACGGAAGCGAGGCGGGTTTTACGACGGTCGCGTGAATTCATGGCGGACTTGGGGGGGGGTGGAGAGGATTTTGGGAAAGGGGGGAGGGCATGTGTGGTAGATTACAATATCACCGTTCATTTGCTTCGTAAAGAGGCTGCCGAGTAGGACACGGTTTCAGGACGCATCCTTGACATCGATAGGGGGGTTGTGCGTGCAGACTGGTGTGTCCTAGATATTTGATCGGCGAGAAGAGGTGCAGAAACGAATGGTAAAAGGGCGGCGGGTCGTCGCAGATTATCGTGCTAGAGGTAATGACTATGTATGGTGATGACGGCGTTCGCTGTGATAGACGTGAGGGGAGAGAGAGCGCATAGAAGGGGGGAGGGGAATTCTGGTGAGGGCGGATAATGAAGCAGCGGTGACCTGGGGAGGGAGGTGCTGCGGGGGGGTGGGGAGAAGGGGGGCGGCGGGGGGGAGAGGGGAGAGGAGTATATATAGTTGTTTTGGAAGGGGGGGGAACAAGAGAGGGGGGGGGGGTAGAGGAGTTAATATATATTTTGAGGGGGCCTGGGGCAACCAGATTCATATAATACGTGCCCACGGGTTAAAAACGGAAGAAACATGAAAGGAGCTACAGTAGGTGCTTCTATCATATACGATACGTACTGCTACTGCTGTACATTCGGTGTTAGGTTGGTTTCGCTGACGACAATACATGACACCATAATAGAATGCATAATACACTCTTATGGTTGTTAAACCTGAGTTAATGCATGTGGGCTTCCCGTGTATTGTAACAAAGGTACATCCGTACCCCGAGCATTGTTTGTGCCACAGTCAATACAGAAGTCACAGAAATTCTGGGTTAGGGTATGGGGATCATACAGAACTAACGGAAATTCCGGGTACGGTACGGAAGTGTTACAGAACTCACAGAAGTTCCGGGTATTGTGGCACGGGCGTACAGAGCTCACATACGTTTTAACAATGATATACCCGTACCCCAGGTATTTGTGGCACTGGCGTACATAACTTCCAGATGTTCCGGGTACGGGTATCAATGTCCTACATAACTCAGAGAGGTTCTTTGTAGGGTAATACCCGGGGTAAATACATCAGGTATGGTTTGTGCGTACCCTACAGAACCCAACCTTGCAAAGTTTGCTTCAAGGCAACATTCAGAGACAACTTTTGGTATACCATGCGACTGCCTCGTGGGTTCCTGGCCATCTACGCAGTACAGTACCTAGTGATACGATCATGGCCCTTGTTCATCCCGCGCAGTATCATCTACTTGGACTACAATCTGGGTTACCGGCGAAGAAAACTAAAATGGTGCCAACATGGTTTATTCTTCAGCTTGTGCAATTCAGGGCGTGACGTAATGCCTCGCCGGCAGCCGATGCCGATTCCAGAAGGGGCGTGGGGTGGAGGGGCATTAGTGTGTTTGCTTAGGCGTTATGGTGCGTATTGTTTGGCTTCACTTGCGGCATAGAGAGGCCAGCGCCTCCGTCGCGGCCGATCTCACGGCTGCACACTATCTGCCTTTTTGACGGAGGTCCGCGGCAATGACCGCAGAACTTTTGGGGATTTCCGTGCGTGTTGACACGCACGGCCTACCGTGGAAGTCCGCAAGTTTCCACGGCAAGTGCCGCGATTCTATCCGTGGAAAACTTTGTCGTACCAAACATGGCAACCCACAGAAGTCCGCCGCAATTGCCAAGACAGTTTTCGCGGAAACTACCGTGGCATTTTCCACGGCCATCCGTAGCCATTGCCACTGGCAACGCGGCAATCACCACGGAAGTCCCCTGATTTCCGCGGCAATTGCCACAGCAGTTTCCGCGGACGTCCAACCGACGCATTTTCCACGGCCATCCGTGGCAATTACCATGGCAACGCGGCAATCACCACGGAAGTCTACTGAAGTTCGCGGCAATTGGCATGGCAGTTTCCGCGGGCGGCCAACCGACCCATTTTCCACGGCCATCCGCGGATGTCTTGGCAATCTTCCGATACGCGGTGATTACCACGGAGTTCCGCGGAGTTCCGCGCCAATTGCCACAAAACATGCCGCGGTTCTGTTCGTGGAAAACTCCGTCATCCCAACCATGCCCACGGAAGTTCGCGGCAATTGCCAAGGCAGTTACCGCCGAAATTTTCGTGGCACGGAACTTCGTTTGGGTTAGGGTTAGAGTTAGGGTTAGGGTTAGGGTTAGTTCCATTGTTTGAAAAAACACAATGATGCAAGACACTCGAAGTCCCCGGAGGTCCGCGGCCGTCGCCGCGAGTCATGCCGTGGGTGTCTGCGGGCGTGGCCGTGAGTCTTGCGGAGGGTGCTTCCGTAGACCTATCCGTGGATGTCCGCGGATGGTTCCGTGGACAACTCCGTAGGTTTTTCCGTGGATGTTTCCGTGGGTGACCGCGGCTTGCCGTGGCATGCCATGGGTGCCTACGTGGAGATGTGGAGATTGCCGTGGACTTTGCCGTGGAGATTGTCGTGGAGATTGCCTTGGCTAGTGCCATTGACCTTCATGGTGTTCCGCTACTTGCTGCGGCGTTCCGTTGAAGCCCGTGCAATGTCCGTAGAAGCCCGCGCAATGTCCGTGGAAGCTCGTGGAAGGTCCGCTGTAGCTCGTGGAGTGTCCGCGGTTGTCCGTTGAACGCCGTGGACATGGCCGTGGAATACCGTGGGGATCCGTAGACACTGCCGCGATGCTCCGCTAAAAGCAAAATGATGTATATACCTTGCTTGAGGCAGAGTTTTGTTTTCCTTGGTTAAAGAGGCGAAGCGAGGCCAGCCTGTCCGTCGCGACCGAGCTTGATGCCGTGTTTAATTCAACTTGGTATGGGGGGGGATGTCATGTGACCACAGAGGGAGATATCGTCTGTGAGGCATCAGCACGGACACTGGTTATTCTGGGTGGAAATGCCAGTTTCGAGAGAAGAACACACATTCTGCAATATTAGCGATGTCAGAAAATAATGGTATCTACATGATTGTGTCTATCGATTGAAATATTCCATCTTTCGATCCATGTACAATAACAAATTATGAAGCTTTTAAAACGTTGTTTACTACACCTAAGAACTGGGTTGCATACTACATGTAACATCAAAACTTCTAGAAAAATAACCATTACCAGGCGGGTGATATAAAGGGGTATCTTCTTGCTGCAACCGTCAGATTCGTCCCCTTCAAAGGTTTATAGTTTCCGCGCACATATTGAAATGCTCGCCCCCCGTCCCCCCCCCCCCCCCCCCGATCCCACTTGTTTAAACGCACCACCAGGAATCAAAATCTATCAGAGTAGTAGTAAAGACTACCAGCCAGCTGATATCATCTCATTATACATCTAGCCATTCATGCCGTAGCTCCAACTCATCTCCGCCCCCCCTCCCCCCCCCCCCGTTGTTCCCCGCCCAGTTCGTTCAAACGCCCCACTTACAATCGAAATCGACCAGAGTAATAAACACTTCTAAGCAATTGATATCACGTCATTATCTTTCTAGCCATCCATGACGCAGATTTCATGAATCCCTCCTCCCCGCCACCAACGCCCCCTCCTTCCCCACACCCCCCACGATCGCCAAGACCCAGCACCGCGCGTATAACAACCCCCTACATATATGCTCAATACGCGCGATCGGAGGATCACACACAATGTTGCGAACATCAGTGTCGACCAAATCCGTGATTTATGCTGGTATATTATTATCAAAATTAAAAATACACTCCAGCTGTGAGATCGAATATTTTGTCGAAACTCATCTCTGCAAGCTGTGTGTGATACTCCGATTGCGCGTATTACGAGTTGTGTGTCCTCATTAAGGATATAGGTCGGCGACTCCCCTTACAACTACAGTTAATGTAGCTATCAGGGTCAACAGGGTGATATTAGTCAGTACATTATATGTGACCTAAACCTCTTGAAAACCCTTCCCCCCCCTCGCCCCCCCCTCGCCCTCCCCCCGCCTTTTTTTTTTTTTCCTCGCTTTCTCTTGCTTAAACGCCCCACCTATTATCGAAATCCGCCAGAGTAATAAACACTTCCACGCCCTGGATACCGCCTCGTTATCGTTTCAGAGCCGTCCATGCCGCTGCTGCAATTCCCACCCAACCCCGCCCCCAACGCCCCCTCCTTCCCCACCACCGCACCATCGCCTAGACCTAGCACCACGCGTATAGCAAACCCCTACATCTATGCGACCTAAAACTCTACCCCCCCGCCCCCGGCCCCCCCCGCCACATCCCCCCCCCTCCCCCACAAGAAATATTTATAGTTTCCACGCAAAAATTGACCTGCCCCACCCGTCCCCTCCCCTCCCCCCCCTCCCGCCCCCCTTTTGATCAAAATCAGCCCCCCACGTCCTTCAAAACTCCGCCCCACCCCCCTCACCGGTTATTCGACTTACAAGATTCACTTGATAAAAGGATACATTTCCCTTCACAGCTGTCAGATTTTGTCCCCCTCAGAAACGGGTTTTATAGTTTCCGCGCACAGACTGCCTAACATCACCCTGTTGACTCTGATAGCTACACTATAGTTGCAAGGGGAGTCGCCGACCTATATCCTTAATGAGGACACACAACCCGTAATACGCGCGATCGGAGTATCACACACAGCTCGCAAAGATGACTTTTGACAAAATATTCGATCTCATAGCTGGAGTGTATTTTTTTTAATAATATTGCGGTCACAAACTGCAACACAATGCGATCGTGCGTGCCACGAAAAAAGAGAACGACGACAGTCAATATAATTTCAAGTTAGAAACAAGAAATGAACTAGACTTACTCTCCGCGCTGTTTTTTTCGAAGCAAAATTTTCTTTGCGAGCTACGTTTGGTATGATATTAGTCTATTCTTCTATTACGTGTGTTAAGACGTGGTGCGTAGACTATTCTATACCTTTACCTACTTTGTGGAGGTTTTACAGGCTGATGTTTCTCCTGCTGATATGTGCCAGGGTCAGCAGGGCCAAGACATGCAACCTTGCTCTGCTGCCCAAGGATTTTTGCTACGATTGATATCGAACACTACGGGTTAAAGTGCTCCGTATCGGTACGGAAGTTTATCGATATACTGGAGCTGGTATGTTGCTGTGCTGTATGTAGACTATACGTAACATATTTTATTTAATACAGTATATTTTATGGCAAGGACGTCAGCCGTGAGTTCTTGTTCTCACATCAACTCGCAGAATCGAGTCCGTGGTCACAGGGCAGGCTCCAGTCACTCCGGAGTTGAGGGATTCCCCAGGGAAAAAACAAATGTATGTATGGCACTGCTGCCTAGTAGCAGAACGACCGCCAGCACCTGTTCAAGGCAGTTGACAGGGCTGTCGGTTTATCTATATTATAAAAATTACAATACACTCCACCTGTGAGATCGAAGATTTTGTCGAAACTCACCTTTGCAAGCCGTGTGTGATACTCCGATCACGCGTAAAATGGGTTGTGTGTCCTCATTAAGGATAGTCTATAGGTCGGTGACTCCCCTTGCAACTGCAGTTAGTGTAGCTATCAGGTTCAACAGGGTGATGTTAGGCAGTCTGTGCGCGGAAACTATGTAGCCCGTTTCTGAGGGGGACAATGCATATATTACAAAAAATGAAGATACACTCCAGCTGTGAGATCGAAGATTTTGTCGAAACTCATCTTTGCAAGCTGTGTGTGATACTCCGATCGCGCATATATATCATAATATTCCAAAGAAAAACAACCTTATAACATCTTGGAAAACATGTCGTACCAATGTGTCGATACGTAAAGAAAAAGCGTTAGGTATAAACTACCAAAAATACGTAGGATACATATTCGGGTAAAAATTGCGTATTAGCCCATTGACGCAGCCATTGCCTTTCTTTCTCTCCTCATCTCCTCTTTCTTCGCGACTCAGAATTTTCGAGAGCTGGCTGGTACGTATGGCATGGTACCTCGGGTATATATTTCAGGACACGCACTCAGTACACGCGTGATCGGAGTATCACTCACAGCTCGCAAAGATGAGGGCTTCGACGAAGTCGTATATTCGATCTCAAAAGCTGGAGTGTAATATATACGATCTGTAATATTTTCGGGGTATTGGAGGACTTTGGCTTCCTTCCCACTGCGTACTGAGTACATGCGTTATCATACATGCATCAGGAGGTTCTACCGTTCGGTGTTCGAGTTCATAAAGTTCCCGGTGAGTGTGTTTCACACAACACACGGCCGGGCCCTGCACCTCTTTTTTTTTCGCTCGTCCCCATCTACTACCCCTTTGTGACTTCTTGCGCAATACCCAACCGAAACAGCTGACAAACACTCCAACGCCACATCCGCCACATGAAGAAGAAGCAATCGGAGGTACACACCCGTGTAGGAAAATATCCTCGAACTGCATCGCAGGGAGCGCTGTTACCCACGCATGAGGCACGAGCGCAAACAAACTCATCTTGCCCCAATCGTTTTTTCCCTTTGATATAGACTAAACGTTTTACTTGATTAGATTGTGCTCGTTGCTTTTTGGTCTTGAATGTTGATGGATCCGAAACGATTGATCCTAATAATAACGTCCCCGCGCCTTTCCTTTTTTCATCTCCCTCCCGAGACGTAGTAAATCACATATTATACGTAGGGGGTCACGAATGAGGGGCCCTTCTCCACACTCCGCGCTAGTGACAGCGCGCCCGTTCGTTTTGATAGCAAGAATTATTCAACACTTTATTCCCCCTTCGACTTACATCGAATGGTGCGTACCTACGCTAAAGGCTCTCCCGGCAGGACTTGGCGTGTAGTTAAAATAAGTAACCTTTCACACCTTTCCACGTGAAACCTTCACACAGAGTTTTGAATGCCTTCGGACCTCAACTCCAATCCCAACGTAAGCGTGTGTATCTTTCCAGTTGTGTCTTTTCGTCAAGTTTTGATGATATATCTTCCCGTCAACATCCGGCACAACTAGCGTCCACGCTGATGCCCCCCAGAGAGAGGAGCTCTCTCCGTGGTCACAGACACATGCCCATGCAAACAACGGGACAGATATACATGCACGTCGCTAATGCAGCGCGATGATGTCACCACACAAGGCCGACGACTCAGCCAGTCAATGTTACGCTGAGGTTGTGGGGTATGCTGAACGCTGACGATGCGGGCATCGTATCGCGATCATCGGAGGGGTTGGAGAGGATGATGACGACTGTGATCGTGACTGCGTTCTCGGCGTTCGGGCTTACGGTCTTCGAGGCCAGATGGAGATCATGAGCCTGCAGACTATAGATGGCGGGAAAGTGTGCCGTTGGCCATCAATTCAGCCGGCCAGGTATACAAACAAACGATCGAGTTTAACTTTGTGTACTTGGGCGGGGCCATCACCGCGAACAGAGACCTCAGCGTCGAGAAAACGCGGCGCCTGTAGAAGGCCTGGGCGTGCTTCCAGCGGTACAAGACGGAAATCTATGATCGCCCGGGTGTGCGCTTACGGTTGAAGGTGCGACTGCGGAACGCCGGTGTGATCGAGACACTACTCTACGGTTGCATGATGTGGAGCCCGAACAAGCCTGACTATGACAGGCTACGACGGGTTCAACACTTCATGCTCCTCCAATGCCTCCGATGGCGGAAACCGAAGCGCGATGACTACACCTTATCGTACGCCGACACGCTTGCCAAGACAGTTTCCGAGAGCATACAGGCCATAGTGCGCAAACGAAGGATATTGTTTGCGAGATTTGTAGCACGTATGGGGACGAACGTCTGCTACAGCGGGTGGTGTTCGGGGAGCTTGATGGGGGTAAGGTTACTCAGGGGGATAAGAGAAGATATGTCGGCGTTTGGAATGAAGTTGGAAGGGTAGCGAAAGGATGCACAGAAGACCGGCAGATGGTGTCGAGGGTAGGTGAGGGAGCAGAGTTATTCACGCGGAATGGCATGGCACGGACAGGTGCAGAACTGCAGAGCGACACGCAAAGGACGCGACAGCGCCATCCACCGGGGGAGGGGGGGAGGAGGGAGGGGGGTACAGGTAAGGGGGGGGCGGGGGAAGGGGAAGGGCGGAAGGGGGGAGGGGGGAAGGGAGGAGGAGGGAAGGGAGGAGGGGGGGAGGGAGGAGGGGGGGAGGGAGGAGGGGGGGAGGCAGGAGGGGGGGGGAGGGAGGAGAGGGGAAGGGAGGGGGGGGGGGAGGGGAAGGAAAGGGGGGGGCGTCCTGCCCAAGAGACTGAGGTCTAGGTCGGCTCATCATCGGCTTAAAGCTTGTGGGCCTTCCAATGGCCGTCACAAGATAGCGTATCGCCGCCCAGACTTCTTCGCCTTTTTTTGGGTTCTCCCCCGGTGTTATTGATGATGCACTTGATACCCTCTATGAGCCTAATACCGTCTTCAGTCAGTTCATAGGGTCTGCTAGTGTGGTGTTTTAATTATTTCCCTTTCCTTTCCTTGCTTCGTCTTGCCTTTTCTTTTCTTTTCTTCGGGTTCATTTTCTTTTCTTTTCTTTTCTTTTTCTTTGCTGTCCATTTTCCTTTCTTTTCTTTTCTTTTCTTTTTCTTTGCTGTCCATTTTCCTTTCTTTTCTCGCCTTTTTTTTTCTTTTCTTTTTCTTCTTTTCTGTGTTTTTTTCCAGTTGACTTGAGTCTGACGTGCGTATACGTAGTGATAGGTACCACGTGTAACATATACGAACCAGTACGGGGTGGTAGTTTTTTCTGGGTGGCAAGCGGTGTAGTCGGTTATTTCAGGCGCCTGTAGTGCGACGTATGCACCAGTGTGGACCTCGCACACCGTAGGTTGATTTTCAATTTCACTTTTGTATTTCTCCAGCGGAGGCATGACGTGCGTCAGCTATGATATATAGAGAGCCATTCATGCCGCTGTGTCCCCCCCCTCCCCCCGCCTCGAACGCCCCCTTCTTCCCCATCACCCGCACCATCGCCTAGACCTAGCACCACACGTATAACAAACCCCTCACCTAAAGCCCTTCCTCCCCCCCCCCCCCCCCCCCCGCCCCCCCGCCCCCCCCCCCGCCCCCACCCCTCACCTCCCCCCCAACCCATCCCAACCCCACCCCCTCGAACACTCCACCCTCTCTTTACTCACTGATTGTACGACTTACCCCAGGATATACATGATAAACTGATGTATTATTTCCAAAACCGTCATATTTATCCCCTCAAAATAATGTATAGTTTCCAGGCACATATTGAGCTGCCCCACACGCTCCCCCCCCCCCCCCCCGCCCCCAATAACATTCTGGTGCCAAAACCGTCAGATTTATCCCCTCGAAAGGATTTATTGCTTACATGCACAAATTGCCCCCTTCCCCCCCCCCCCCCCCCCCCCCCCCCCCCCCCCCCCCCCCTCCAAACCCGCTCGCTTTTGATCAAAACCAGGCCCCCACGTCCTTCAAAACTCCGCCCCACCCCCTTCACCGGTTATTCGACTTACAAGATTCACTTGATAAAGGATACATTTCCCTTCACAGCTGTCAGATTTTGTCCCCCTCAGAAACGGGTTTTATAGTTTCCGCGCACAGACTGACTAAAATCATCCTGTTGACCCTGATAGCTACACTGTAGTTGTAAGGGGAGTCGCCGACCTATACCCTTAATGAGGACACACAACTCGTAATGCGCCCGATCGGAGTATCACACACAGCTTGCAAAGATGAGTTTCGACGAAATCTTCGATCTCACAGCTGGAGTGTATTTTCATTTTTTATATTATATAGAGTATTAAACACTTCTACGTGATGAATATCACGTCATTATCTTTCTAGCCGTCCATGACGTAGCTTTTATTCAACCCCCCCCCCCCCACCCCCCACCCCCTCCTCCAACGCCCCCTCCTTCTCCACCACCCGCGCGATCGCCTAGACCTAGCACCACGCGTATAGCAAGCTCCTACATATATGACTAATTCGCGCGACCGGAGTATCACACACAATCTTGCAAAGGACCAAGGCTACGGTAGGGGGGGTACCCCCATTTTCATTGGTGTGTTAGAGCCACTCGCACGAGTAGCTCTGTACCCTACGGATGGAGATGGTTTAGGCACTTGGTTTGGCGCAGCTTAGATCACCTTTGCATTGCGGATTGATTTCGTCAATGTAAAACATAAAGAAAACGTAAGACTGCAGAGGAACAAAGGGGTTACTCGCGCGAGTGACCCCTAGCCACTGAAATAAAAGGCCCAAAAGGGGACCCCCCCTACCGTAGCCTCGGTCAAAGATGAATTTTGACCAAATCTTTGATCTCACAGCTGGAGTGTATTTTATATTCTATGTGACCTAAACTTACTTGGAACCTCATGAACTCCCCCCCCCTCCGCCCCCACCTTTTTTTTCTCTTCTTCTTTTTTTTCTTTCTCGCTCCCTCTTGCTCAAACGCCCCACCGGACATTGAAATGTGGCAGAGAAAAGAACACTTCCACACACTGGGCATCACTTCATTATTGTTCTAGAGCCATCCATGCCGCTGCTGCAATTCCCACTCTTCCCTGCCACCCAACGCCCCCTCCTTCCCCACCTCCCGCACCATCGCCTAGACCTGGCACCCACGCGTATAGCAACCCCCTTCATCTATGCGACCTAAAGCTCTTCCCCCCCACCTATCTCCCCCTCCCCACCCCCCACCCCCCCTCCACCCCACCCCTCCCCCACCCCCTCAAACACTCCGCCCTCTATCTGGTTGTACGACTACAGGATATACATGATAAACTGGTGCATTCTTTCCAAACCGTCATATTTATCCCCTTGATGAATTCATAGTTTCCACGCAGAAATTGAGCTGCCCCACCCGCCCCCCCGCCCCCCCCGCCCACCCCCTCGCCCGCCCCACCCCCGCTCCATTTGGTCAAAATCAGGCCCCCACGTCCCTTAAAACTCCGCCTTCCCTTCACCGGTAATTCGACTTACAGTATTCACTTTATAAACTGATGCATTTCCTTCCACAGCTGTCAGAACCTGTCCCCCTCAGAAACGGGTTTTATAGTTTCCGCGCATAGACTGCCTAACATCACCCTGTTGACCCTGGTACAAGCTACATTGTAGTTCCAAGGGGAGTCACCGACCTATATCCTTAATGAGGACACACAACTCGTAATACGCGCGATCGGAGTATCACACACAGATTGCAAATATGAGTTTCGCCAAAATCTTCGATCTCACAGCTGGAGTGTACTTTTATTGTTACAATATATGCGTGTACCACTTTTGATGTTTGAGTGCGTTTGTTCTTCCTGGGTATCCCTCAACTCCAGAGTGACCGGAGCCTGTTCTGTTACTACCGATTAGATCATGCGAGATAATGTGAGAACAACAACAAAGGCATTCTCTCGACAACGGCAGACGGGCTTGTAAGAATTACACAGCTCGCATTGTAAGCAACATCGAAGCAGCGGACCTCACACGATTTCGGATAGGAGAAGGAAGCCATGTAGTTGCTGCTGCAAACACGGGACCTTAAACCCCGGGCTCCACGGTTCGTTATCAAAGCAGCAGGACAGAGGAGCTAGGTATAAACAAACAACGGAGGTTGTACATAATGCCTAGGTGGCGTTATTTAGCAAGAAGCTGCCCTCACATGGTCGAGATCAAGCACACAAGTCCAACTCACGAGGGCATGCTACGAGAGGTTCGGTTCACGATGTGACAACCGCCCGGCTCATCCTGAGGGTCCTCCCGCGAAGGCCGAGCGATTAGAGCCCTGTTGTGCGGGTGCGTGACGGGGATCCTCAACGAAACTCTCTACGACGATCTCAAAAGGCGCGCTCCATGTCCTCCGGCAAGTCCATGGCTTCAGCGTCGTGCGGGTCACACTGTCAACCACAACGCCAACCGCTGGTACACGCCAAGACCCTCAAGAAGAAAAATACGAGAGCATCAACACGATCCGGAACGGGCGGCTTTTCTTCGCTGGGGCAATGGTACAGAGAAACGAGAGGCAGTAATATAACCCATTTGGCTGATGTTTGCGCAGGTAAAGCCGGCCGAGAAAAGCGCGCGCGACCAGGTGGGCCACCGAACAATGGTTCAGAATCTTGAGTTGCGACCTCACCGTCTTCGACCCACCTAAAAGGCTATACGGAAGATTCTCCACGGGCACGTTGGAGTTGAAACCGTGTGGGGTCCACGCAGCAAAAAAAGGGGTCATCATCTGCTACCGGGGGGTTCACGAAGCAGCCGAACGGTTCATGGCCAGGTGCCGTAGAGGAGTAAAACAAGAGCTCGGAGCGCCGCGCATCCCACGGGGCGGGTCAAAACGACAGGAGGGGGGGGTGGGGATGGGGGACGGGGGATGTACGGAAACGCCTGTGTTGAAGAAAAGAAAGAAGAGACGGCAGACAAACGTAGAAATGTAGCACCAGGTCCACTAATGTCCAAGCGATAAATTCACTTCGACCGATTTGTCCATTCGTTTGGATGGTCTTGGAATCGCTTGCGCAGGCTTAACGTTGCGAACGCAGAAACCCGAAAAATTTCATGTTCGCCCTACAGCCTATCGCGCTTGGGACCTATAAAAACTTGTAT